>CAUYQV010179726.1:0-18037 GCA_963574575.1 Galagoides demidoff
TCACCATGTACTGTGAATCCCCAGCAAAGTCCTCCAGTGTGAAGTGTTCCCACCTCGTGTGACCACAAAACCCAAGGACAAAGCTTCACAAACAGGCGTTAGGACTGCTGCCTGTAGACATCAGGGGCCCCACCCTGGAGGCAGCCCGCTGGTCAGCTGTGCCTTGTCCAAGCCTTCCCTCCATGTGGGGAGCTCTTCAGGGGTCCCTTAAGCGATGGTCACCCAGGTGCTGGCTTCCCCCCTGGCAGAGAGGCCACTAAAGACCTGCATTCCTTTCCTACCTGAAGCCCTTTATACCTTTATCCCCTTGTTTTGGGGGGAGCTTTCTCCAAGGAACCAGAAGGGTCCTAAACCCATCTTCTCTACCACATCTGAAATCATCTTCGGCCCCCCTAACTTCTCCTCAGCCATCCTGATGATTTAGGAGAATTGCAAAACCAGCATCAGTCTGCTCTTCTGCAAAACGCTGACAGTTTATGGTTTTTCTCTGTGGTGGCCCAGTTCCCTACCGTTTTGTGTACATAAACGCCCACAAACACACGAGCCACACACGCATCTGGAGGAAGGACAAACTCCTGCACACGCACTCTGTCCTCACATTGTGCTGTTGTATATTCAGCAGTGTAAATCCTTCTTAGAATATTCAGCAAATTATTCACACTAAAACCCTGCAGCTTTTTAGAAGATGTATTTCATTTTTTTTTCCTGTGTCTCAGACAGAATTAATCAAGGTTCTAATGATTGTTGTGCAGGTGTTATTTCAAAAACAACCAATGCCCCCAAATCATTAAATGTACAGGGAGACTTGATTACAGGAGCTGATGACTATTATTTCTGAAATAGAGAGATGCAGAGTGAGAAAAACCAATGCCATGGTCATTAGGGCAGGGCCAAATGGGTCCAAGTTTCACGTCTGTGAGCTTCTCACCGCACTTTCCCTGCAAATATTCACTGTGAAGTGACTCTTGAATATAGATACTGAGATATTTACACTGTTACCCTGATCGTTTTTGGACAATTTTGTAAGGATTAGCACAGAACATTCAACAGCGTCTACTGTGGAGCTAACAAGGCTCCAGGTGTACAAGGAAGAATCAGACAGGTGTGCTCTTACCCTCGTGGACTTTTCATTTTACAGAAGCGACGGAAATAAACCCCTAACTATTTGCATGTGTAACGGGTGAGAAGTGAGCGTGAGAACTCACGGATGGAAATTATATTAGAAGAAGCCCCGAGGAACAGTTTGAGGTAGGTGGGGTGCCTCCTTCAATTGAATTCTTGAGAGTGTGGAGGATTCCCTAGGAATTTCGTTCTAGATGGAGGAGACCATCTCTCTCTCTCTTTACCCCAAATCATGTTCTCTCACTTTGATTTCTAGCAAGTTATGGAAAGCTCAATTGTGTTGTTCAAATGTAAACCATCCCAGGTTCAAAATAGTTGTATAGAGAAGAGTAAGGCAGGGTCTGCTTTTGTAGAAAACCCCAGAAATTTGTCTATACTCATATGTCCTCCATCTCTGGCACTCTCAATGCAGTGTGATTCTGCATAGCCTTGTGGCCCTCTGTCAGAGACTTTGACAATGTCCAGAGACATTTTTAATTGTCACAGGTGGAGGGGATGGTGGCACTGGCATTTGCTGGGCAGAGACCAGGGTTGCTGCTGACCTTCTTTCATACTCAGGACAGAGAACTATCTGGGCAGAAGTGTGAGGACCCCTGCACCTCCTCCCCCTACCCGGATCTCAAGGCTCTCACCTCATCACATGGGCCACAGCCGACCTTGCTGAGCACACAGCGCTGTCCTGGAGCCCAGGGCAGGGTGAGTCCCCATGCTGCCACCTGCCTGATGCCCAGGAGAAGGTTTGTAAATTCCCCAAGGCTTAGTTTTCTCCTCTGGAAGATTGCAGTGCCCACCTCATCACCCTGGTATGGAGCCCTTATCAACCCTGGAGGAAGTTCACAGCTCCCAAAATCTATTTTCTAATTTGTGTTATTTTCCCCTTTAACAATGCAAACAAAAGAAACATTCTCCAAATTAGTCTAATTGGGACTGTAAATAGCTTCTTGGTCTTCTCTGTGGCCCTGGGCTGGGCAATGGCACTGGTTGGATTGCCAGGGTTTCCTGTCTCCTGCCTGAGACTGGGACACACCTGCATTCTGTGTCTGTCTCTATCCCAGTTACGGCCACCCGTGGCACATAGGCACAGGGTTGAGTTCTTTCCTGAGCACTTTACTGTAAGCCAGTGAGAAGGTTACACCATTTGATTGATGACAGGGCCCTTCTCTGCTATGCTTTGTCCTCAGAGCCCAATAGGCCACATGTCCCCCACCTGGACACAAAGAGCGGCCTCCCCCTCCCAGTATGAGATGGATATTGGTTGTGGAGAGAGGAGAGCCAGGTGCCCTTGTGACAGGCCCCCGTTGTCCCCTCATGCTGCATGCCATGCTTGGGTACTTCAGGGCCCTGATGTTCAACAGTGACCTTCTGTGCCACTCTAGAGTATATGTCTGGTCACCCCCATCCAGCTCACTGGATGACATTTAGTATCTGACACTTGGTGCCAGTGACTCTGGGCTGTAGGCTCTGAAGGCAGTTCCAGGGAGGCCTCCTCACACGGCTGTGGTGGGCAGGGGCTTGGCTGCCCCCACGGTGGGCTCCTCCATGCGGCTGCTTGAGCGTCTTTACAATATGGCAGCTGGCAGCTTTCCCAAGGGAGAGTGTGGGGGGAGATTTAAGAGACAAAGTAGCCACATGTCCCTGGTGGTCTAACCCTGGACGTCCCCCTCCGTCACTTCTAATGCACTAAGTATGTTTCCTACTCAAGAGAAAAGGAATTAGCCTCCACTTTCCAAAATGAGAATTATCAAAGGACTTGTGGGCTCCGCAGAACGAACAAAGGGTCCAAGCATGGAGAGCCATCCTGGTCTGTCCCTGTCTGGATTTTCTGTGCTCTCCAGACTCTGAGCTCTCATGTGAATCACAAATAAATGCTCTCAGCTCACAAGGCACAAATTATAGAAATGGCATGCCCACCATGCCCTTGGTCTGCCGGGGAGCTGAGCTGTGAACTTTCCCTTTGCTGACCATTTACACTGCGGGACTGTTCAATTCCTCATTTGGCAGGCACGGACGCTCCCGCCTCGCCTACCCAGAGTTTAGGTGCTGAAATTTAGACAGCTGCGCCCAGGGACCTGGGTTCTGACATTAAGGTGTGTGTTTTAGCCTCGCCGGGGGTGGTGGGGGGAGCAAGAGGATTTCTCCCACCAAACACAGAGGGCAGCCCTCCAGAGCATCAGCAAAACCAGAGTCAAACTTGGTATTTTGCTCTATTTAGCCAAGGCCCACGTGCTCTCCCAGCTCTCACCAGGAAATGCTGTGTTTCTGGAACTTGCTGTGGCTTCTATTGATTGCTGCAGCTTTTCCGCCATGGTGGAGCAGTCCTGAAGGCATGAGCTCTTCCCCAGAGAGCCACAGAAGGCCTTCAGGAGGCTTCTGGAATGTTGTCCAGTATCTGTGCCCACAGTATCCTATTTCAGGGAGAGGACCTGAGGTTTTACAGAGTCCCCCAAGGTCTTCAGGGCCTCGGCCTCCCACGGAAACACACACACACCACAAACCTCATAGTCCACAGCCTGTACTTCCTAATCCTCCTGGTTTACCCAGCCTGGGAAGGAAGGTTCAGTGCTGTGATCCTGTGATGGTAGCTGAGTCTGTCCCCATCCCCTGCAGTTGAACCGTGGACCTCAAGGTGGCAAGGCCAAGCCATCCTGTCAGTGACCAGGCCTCTCATAGCAGTTGTTAGACTGAGCTTTTGTGTGCTTGCTAGAGCACGGTGTTAGCCGATTCTGGGCAATAGTCTCTGCTGCCATATGCTGGTCTCACCCAAAATAGAACCGAGCACCAGCTAAGTGGCTGTCGGTTTGCCATGTGCAAAGTAAGCAAGGTGAGCCAGCAGGTGGGTCCACGGGGGCCTGGGGGACCAAGGCCAGGCTGCCGACTCCACTGTCTGACTCCACCCTCTGACTCTACCAGCAGGAGGGTCCTTGGGTAGCTGGGGGACCAAGGCCATGCTGCCAACTCCACCGAGTGATTCCACCAGCAGGAGGGTCCACGGGGGGCTGGGGGACCAAGGCCACGCTGACGACTTCACCATCTGACTCCACCCTCTGACTCTACCAGCAGGAGGGTCCTCGGGTAGCTGGGGGACCAAGGCCACGCTGCTGACTCCTCCCCACCCTGCACTTGAATAGGTTCAAGGCCTCCCCCAGCTTGGAAAGCGCCTGCTCCACCTGCCGCACTGTGCCTTTTAGCTGGTGCCCTTTCTTTTCCTTTCGTGCCCGGCTTCTCAAAGGAGCACTCCACACCCTCCTCTTTCTTCCCCACCTGCTCCCCCTGAAGCTTGCACAGCATTTCCCATGCAGAGAGGTTGTTCTCCTTTGGAAATTGAACCCTGTGAGAAGTGGGCAAGTGGGCTTAAAATCAAGAAGGCCCACAAAGAATGAGAGTGATCTCTGATGACATGAAGGCAGGCTGGAGGGGAAGGACGCCATGGCCACTCAGCAAGGCAGGGATGGCTGAGACCCCAGGGAAGAGGGCTGAGAGGAGACGATCTGATTGGTGCCATGACAGCAGGAGCCTCAGTAGCTGCCTCTCACCCTGTCCTCTCCTGGCCAGAGCCACGCTCACCTACCATCATCCTGCTCTTACTGGATTCTAGCCAAGTTCTTCCTTACTTTTTCCTTTTTTTGTTTGTTTTTGCACCCTTTAAGCTTGGCTATTGGTAGAATAAAAAGAGAGACATCCTCACTGTATCCTCAGATAAGTAGCCCCCGGTGCCAACAGCACATGTGTGCAGATGCTAGCCTGGTTTCCCTGGGATTGGATGGGTGTGGCCATGTGAGGTGGGCTGGAGAGCGGTGTTCCAGTGCTGCCAGGACTTCACAGCCATCAAGCCAGGGACTTTTCCAGGGCCCTGGACTCTGCAGAAATGCCAGAAATGCCTCCAGGGAGCACTGGGAGGCGGAGGGAAAGAGCCTGGTTTCTCATTTCTGCTTGGTCATAGCTGCTCTTTTTTTTTTTTTTTTGAGACAGAGCCTCAAGCTGTCCCCTTGGGTAGAGTGCCATGGCTTCACTGCTCACAGCAACCTCTAACTCCTGGGCTCGAGCGAGTCTCCTGCCTCCGCCTCCCAAGTAGCTGGGACCACAGGCGCCCGCCACAACGCCCGGCCATTTTTTGGTTGCAGCCATCATTGTTGTTTGGCAGCCGGGGCTGGATTAGAACCCGCCACCTTAGGTATATGTGGCTGGCGCCTTAGCTGCTTGAGCCACAGGCGCTGAGGCATCATAGCTGCTCTTAATTTCTCTTTTCTCCAAGATGGGGTCCCCTGGGCTGTTAGTTTTTTCAGTATCATTGCACAATGACTTTGCAAACATTTGAAAACTGCTGATGGAATCCAACTCCCTGACAGTGTGCAGGTACAGAAATGGAGGAGCAGGGACATGGACGCTGTCAGTGGTGCAGGCCATGGGGCAGCCCTGGGCTGCGATCGGGAGCTGTTTATTACCAGCCTCTTGCTCTGTCTCCTATAGGATGGGAGGTTTTCCCCAGCTGAGTTCTAAACTCTGGCTGCATACAACTATTACTTAGGAAAAAAATTTTTTAAATGACCACACCTGAGCCCAGCCCAGCAATGACATCAGACTCTGAAAGCTTCCCAGGTGATTTGAATGAGCAGAGGGTTCTGAGAAAAATGCTCAGTAGAAATCTTCTAGGGTATGAAAAAATAAAACTACAGTCCTTGTGTCAGACATAAACCTCTCCACATTGCTCTTCAAAATTGTTGTACCCAGAGAACACAACCTAGATGGGCAGCCGCACATTCTTATCTTGTGTAACCTTGTACAAAGACAGGTCTACATGGCTCAAAGGGGCTCTGGATCTCAGGGTGATTTGAGGTGCATCTAATTGCATGCATCTAATTACACATAATTATGGGCATGAAGTCACACAATTATGATCTGTGCATTTCACTGTATGCAAATTCACTTTGGAAGGAAGTATTGGACACTATTGTGTTACCTCCCTTTGAGCAACATGGTACCCACGTCAGTCTTAACAAGTGAATTATAGGGCACATGAACCTGTTTTGAAGCTTGGTGCTGACCCCATGGCCATAAATCCAGGGATTGCAGACTGGGGACTCACGCTGCCCTGACGTCTTTCTATGGGCTAGTGACCCAACGGGGAACGTGTAGGGGGAACGTGTAGGATTGATCAGTGACGTGTCCAGAGAAGGGAGGTCAGAGAGATGAGTGTTTCAGGTCATAATTCAGCTCCGTGAAGCTTGTTAGGCTGAAGGTGTTCAGGTGAGCCTGGTTACGTTGTTAAGGGTCATCTGTGCATCACACCCAGCAAAAATATAAAATGTGAAGTCTTGGGTGGCAAAGAGCCCCTGGGGGCATTTCCTGCTCTCTACACGCCCTGGGTGCCTCTGTCTCCTGAGGGCCTGTTCTGCCTTCCGAGCACAGATCCTTAGCAAGATGCCTGAAACCCAGGGGCCCTTTGTGTGCCAAGGCGTGAGTGAACTAGGTCCTTTGAAAGAAATGCAATCATCAAGAAAGGACAGGATTGTCCTGCCCACTCTCCTGTGGAAGGCCTATTTATCTGCATGACAGAGGTTTCACTCATACTCACCTGTCTCATCTGCTCTCCAGCAAACTAGTCCTTTGATTGAAAAATGTTGAACTGCTACAGTTCCCAAATTCCACGTGTCACACATACCTGACAAAATCTTCCATACCCTGGGGACCTGGACAGGTCCCTGTACCTTTTTTTTTTTTGTCTCCCACCCCTTGGCACTAAGAGGAAGGGATACAATTCATTCACTCGTGGAGCCCCTGATAGTTCTGACCTACACTTTGGGTAGCTCATGTTGGTATATCTTTGATTTCACTGACCTTCTGCAGGATATAAACTTTTAAAATCCCTTTTAATATCTTTTACTTCAAGTATTTTGTTTTTCGTCACTAGCTGTGCTATTTGGATATCCTTATTTATATATTGCATTTTTCTCATCATTAAAATAGACTCCCTGGTGCGTCCTCAGCGTACTGATAAGATGTGAAGCACTTTTCCCGAGATCTTGTCCACTAGACACCTTATATTGGTCACTTCTGTGCCTCTCTCTGGGAATTGATTTTTCCCCTTGTTTGGGGTAATATTTTTATAAT
Organism: Galagoides demidoff; assembly: GCA_963574575.1. Classification (NCBI taxonomy): domain Eukaryota; kingdom Metazoa; phylum Chordata; class Mammalia; order Primates; family Galagidae; genus Galagoides; species Galagoides demidoff. The sequence goes on from CAUYQV010179726.1 coordinate 7,231, forward strand.
TCTACACCTTCCTAGCAATTTTTCATTGTATACCAAACCTTGCAGTATTGGGGGTTGAATTTTGTTCTGGCAGCAGACAGGTAAGTGGTGCGTTAGGTTAACTTTTTCCAGCTTTCATTTAAGTTTTGTGATGCTGGGTGTTCAGCAGCCCGTATTCTGCAACCACTCAGTCCACTACTGAGACGTGGCCCTTGGAACGTCTGCAGTGCCCTGTGTCCTGGGAGCATCCCCATGGGGGGCTCAGCATGACATGTCTTTCTATGGAGCTCCAGGGTCTTGTCATTCTCTGCCTTCCTTTCCTGGCCACAAGCCTTTTGACCACATATGTGGGCAGACCCATCGTCAGCCAAAGACTAGGGGTTAGAGCTGCAGGTGCCCGTGTCTCTGTGCGGCCCTGTCCTTTCTACAGTGCTCCTGTACAGTTCCAGTCTCCTCAGCTTCCCTGGACATCAGCCTTCCTCTTCTGGTCCCAGAGAGGCCACCAACTCTACTTCTGTCCCCTCTCCTTGGCAGTGTCCTTGGCCTTGCCTTTGGGCATCAAACCGGTGCAATCATAGGGCTCCCATCATTTCTTTTCCTTTTTTACAAGGATTTCTGTCCTGCACTGTGTACTGTTCAATGTCCGAAAACCACCGTTTCACAAACCCTTCCAGCATTCTTAGTGTTTTATGTTGAAAAGGCGCTTACTGTAGCAGTTACATTTTTACTCAGTTTTATTACTTTTAAAACCTCAAAACAACTGTACCAGGCAGGTTGTGTTTATTCTGTTTTACAGGTGGTAACACAGGGAACAAAAGCATTGAAGTCACTTTTATAAGATACTGTCGGTGGGTGGAAGAATAAGAATTCAAGCCCAGTCCATCCATGTAAACATTCGTGTAAAAATGACGAGCTCAAATTCTTACTCTTCCACCCATATTCTTCCTGCAAAGTATCTCAAGAATGGAAGAAAAAAGTATCCAATGTACTCAGCCCCACTATGAAACCAATTTATAGCTTTCATAGGAAAGCTATAACCCAACTATAGCCCAAGAAGAAGGGGAAAGGATGGGTGGAGGGAGGGTAAGTGGTGGGACCACACTTGACAGTACATCTTACAAGTGTACACGTTAAATTTACTAGGTGTAGAATATAAATGTCTTAATACAATCACTAAGAAAATGCCATGAAGGCTATGTTAACCAGTTTGATGAAAACATTTCAAATTGAATATAAAACCAGCACATTGTACCCCATGATTGCATTAATGTACACAGCTATGATTTAATAATTAAAAAAAAGGACAAAAGTTCACTTTACACAGTCACAAAGCAAACACTGCCAGATTTCCTGCGTAACTACTGTAAATGGGGGTTTATGTAACTTTTGAGATTCACATAATCTATTACCATGGTCTCAGATTCACTTTGTAAGCCACAATCAGTCAATAAAGTACAGAGAGATGAAAAAAAAAAAAGAATTCAAGCCTGGATCTTCCAACCCTGACACCTGCCGTCTTGGCCTCTGCACTCACTCTGACTCCTGCGTCTGAGGCACTGTGCCGGCACAAGACGTCTCCACTTGTAAAAAATGTGGGCCTCATTTTCACGAAGCTCCTAGCCTGGCAAGGAATCCAGGTCATTGCCCGCTTTGGGGAGGCACGTTCTTTCTTTCTCCCAGAGCCTTCCCAGTCCACCTTTCACGTTAGAACCTTGTATCCCTCTTAATAAACCCGTCACTGATTCCTTTATGAATGGGAGCAGAATTCTTAGTGGTATTTCAATGACAAACTTCATAAAAAGGCATCACTGTTTCTGGAAAGAAGTGCCTTCCTTTCCACCATGGTCATTGTTGTCTGGGGTGTAAAGGTGTTAGTTGTTGGGTTTTGTTTTTTTAAAATATTTAAGGCACTAGTTTGCAGAAAGACAGGAATGAGGCAGTTTTATGGATCTACAAATCCATAAAAGTAAGCTGGGCTCAGGAATGAGAGGCCCTCATCTCCACACCAGGCCATTTTTCTTCCTTGTGTTGACCATTCAAGGATCAGGGGTCTGATGGGCATCCCTGGGATCATGGGTTCAACCCTTGCATAGGGGCAAGCTGGCACCTTGACTACAAATACAACCAGTACTGCCCACAGTGGTGTGCACAGTTCCCAGTCAAGGTGGAAGGGATAATCCAGAGAGGGAGGAAGCTCAGCAGACAGAACACAGAGACCCCCCTCGCATTGCAAATCAGGACCAGCAGGACGGTGCCATATGACAACTCCCTTCCCCGTCCCCACTAAGCACTGGACTAAGTCTACATATGCTCAGGGCTCAGTTTAAACTTGTATCAAAGTTGTAGGTTTTTATAACTTCTCCTTTCAGCAAGGGCACTCACAGAAGTCTTGTTTCAGAGTAAAAACCAAGGCTGATATTCTCAGCATTTCCACTGTTTTGTGACTTTACCTGGTCCATTTCTTCATACAAACAGGGTCAATCTTGAAACCTTGACTCATTTAAAAAACAAGGTAGATGAAAAGTACACAGTAGTGTGTCTGCTGGGAGGTAGACGTGACTGTCACAGCATGTGCTGTAGTGAGGGGCAGCGAGCTTTGTGATGCGTCCCTGTGTGTTTACCATCAACTCTGGAGCCCTGTGCCATCCCTCTGCTGTGAAGTGCCCCCGTCTTGTGAATGTTTGTACAGCACGTATTTGAACTGTAGTAAGATAATTATCTTTGTGGGTTTGCAAATACGTTCTGTTTAAATTGTCTTCATAACATTCTAACATCACCACAGGTAAAAGTCACTGAAGCAATTTTTCTAAAAAATGCATTTTAATCTTAATAAGGATTCCCAGGTAACACTGGTACATCCTGTTCGTCCCTGGGCTCTCACAACAAAGGGGCCTTTGGTTTTTCTAGCCTTAGATGTCAATTCCTCTGACATCGCTGAATACAAACCATAAAGAAAAGTAATGCTCTATGTGGAGGCTGGCCAGCCAAGCCCAAGGCACTCCAGCCGGTAGTCTGCGCCCAGCCTCCTGTGTCCGCCTCCCCACTCCTCCACTGTAGACGACCAAGCACAGTTGTCTCTGAGAGTTGACCTCCCAAGGTATGGTAACAAACTGGTCAGCACACGGAGGTGGTCAGCACAGGACGGTTGCTGCTTCACTTCGCTGGGTTTGTGTCTGTTACACAGAAAGAGGTTGACTAGAGCAGGATTGGGAGCAGAACGGGGCGCTGCCACAGGGACCCAAGCACGTGCAGCACTGGCTCCAGAACTCAGTGCCAGGGGCACCTGAGGGGGGTTGGAGCTACTAGAAAAAGTGGACTTGAGGGCCCCGTGAGTGAGGGCTGGGAGGGGATGCTGGACGCTGGGGGAAGGAGACCTTTGTCATGTAGTGGCAGGAAGTTTGTCATCACTACTGCTTAAAGAAAGACAGAAAGCAGTGACCAAGAGGACTTCCTGAGCAGGTTTCCAGGCGGGGTGTCAAGGGTATGGCTTGGCCCTTTGCCAGTTGCCTTGTAATAAAACTTAAGCTAATTCCCATCCTGCCTTTTAGGCAGCAAATAGGTATCCAGTCGTGAAACAGCTTCTAGGCAAAGCCCTAATCCAGAGCTCTGCTGGGAAAATGTGGTCACAGCAGAGAGCAAATATTTAACTTGGAGCCTTCTTCAAAAACTCAGAGAGATTGAGGTGGTGCCTGGAGACCCTCAGATTAGACGAAGGTCCTCGAAGGGCTGCCAGCTCCTCCTGGACCGTCTTTATTCATTAGGGCGTCTCTGGCCATCTCTGGGTGTCCCTCCCTCCTCGCAACCTGGCAGGAGGCCTGGCACACAGGAGGGCTGAGGCTGTTCCAGGTTGTCATTTTTGCCAAGTGCCATGAATGCCAATAAGTTTCATGAAGTATCTGCAGAGTCGTGAAGGGAATCCCATTGACGGAAATGCACTGGGTCTACAGAGACATTAAAAAATAAAAAAAGGCCCTTGGATTCCCACATATCTACACTCAAGAAACCAACAGAGAAGAAGCTCCCTTCAAATAAGCGCTGTGTCTGTGGGAAAGGAGGGACCATCCAGAGAGCTGCGCCCGGAGCCCAGTGTGCAGCGAGAGCTGCAGAAACCCACGGCCAGGCAGCCGGACTCAGCCCCGGTCACGGCACTGATGGTGCGCGCTGGTGGGGTCCAACATTGTCACCAGCATGAGACTCGAGCAGGAGTGTCTGTAGGGCTTGTTTGCCCCACTGCCGTATGGGGAGCATGTGGCACCGATGTGACTTGTTGGTTTTAGTTCAGGTACCGTCAGATGGGGGGAGGTGGTCCCGCTGGACTCCAGGAATGACCCCAGGGCAGCTTCCTTGGAGCCTGGACCTGATTTAGAGGCTGAAATCCTGATTCCACACCATAATAACTGACCCTTTGGGGGTCTTGATGGGATGTGTGGATTTTGTATGTGAGAGGAACATAAATGCTTTGCAGCCAGAGGTGAGACTGGGGTGGTTTGTGCTCAGTGCTAAGTTAGGTTCAGCCTATCAGGCACACAAATCAAGTGGCAGGGCCTGACCCCATCCCCCTTAATAGGGGCTGCCTGGTGCCTTTCTTCTTATGTGCAAAACAGGGCCAGAGTGGCGGTGAACGATTACACATGCAGCTTACTCCTTTCTATCTAAGGACACGTTCCCTTCCCAATTTGCTACCGTCTCATGTGCCACCTTGTGATTCCTCCACGCCCAGCCCCTGTGTGACTGCAGAAACCTCAAGTCAGTGACACAGCTGGTTCCACCCGACCCCCAGGACCGTGAGAAATGATAATGATAATAATAAATATGTGCTCAGTGCTAAGTTAGGGTTGGCTTATCAAGCACACAAACAGCAATTTGTGCAGCCAGCTGGGGGCAGGAGGGATCCCAGGACTGCGGGGACTGTAGGAGGCCAGGGAGTGACACTCCTCTGCTCCACGTGACAAAAGACACTGGTGTTCCCCGAGAACCTGGAAGTCCAAATACCTATGACAAATTTCCTTGTTTTGAAAACGCTGGTCAGACGAAACTGCTGTGTGGTGGGCTGCAGCCCTGGAGGGGGGTGTCCGCCAGCCTGCAGCTCGCGGGGTGAGGGTCAGTCATCCTGATGGACACTGGATTGCAACAGAGCCCTAATAACAGAAGGCAACCAGTCTTGCCAGAACCCCTCTCCCTGGTGCTCCCTGCTCCCCACAGCTGTAAGCAGAGCCATGGAGCCACGGCCTTGACCCAGGTCTTGTTTTCAGGAATTAGGAATTGTTGCCCAGAAGGCCCCAAGGCTGTAAATGCCACACACTGCTGATGACTGGAGGTTTCCCGGGTCGACTCTGAACTGCAGAGGAAGTGCTTGTGCATTCATTCTGTTTAATACAGTTCAGTAACCTTTGCAAATATTTTGAAATTTGAAATATGCAGTACCTCCGCCGGTGACAGCGTCTAGACAACTTTATTTAGCTGGGGTGTGTGGCATTAATCAAGTTTCTGGATATGAATGACTTTAATCTCCAATCAGTTTTTTAGAGGGTTGTCAGAAAATTAAATATTTTGGTAAAGTAATTTTTGGAAGAAGCATTTTTGACTCTTGCCATTACATCAAGGCAAGTATTATACTTTGCCGGAAGAGTCCGCATGTCAGGGATGAGGTTCCAGGAGCCCTGACAGGCCTGACCTTCACTTACCCCTTGCTGAACTGCATGTGGGTTCTTCCTCAGACCTCCAGCCCTTGACCTCCCTTTGCTCAGAGCATCTACTTTAGAGAACTTGTAATTGTAAATTTTTTCCTCTGCCCCATTGAGATGTAAATCTTTTTAAAAGCCTCTTGCCAGTTTTACAACCGGCAATGTCTTTCTCAAGGACCTGGGAGCCCTCCCTTGGGAATGTTACCCTCCCTCCCGAAAGAGGCCTCTACCTCTCATCTGCCTCTCCTCATGCTGGGAGGTAGGAGGCTCAGTGGGCTCCAGTTTGCAGACCCAGACTCAGGAGTGGCTGCACACATCCCACGGACACGCGCTCCCCTCAAGGTCCCCTAGTTCTTTCCACTCACGCACCCCAGTGGGGGAACCACCTGCCTCTTGCTTCTGTTGGCTTGAGCCCTGACTGAGCCTCTCTCCCCTCCAGTTTCAGGTCCCTTGAGTAACATCTTCCCCGCCTGCTTAATTCCATCTGGTGCGATTTTCACTTTGTAGCCCTCGGTTTATTTCTCTTTTCTTAAATTTACGTTTCGTCCTGGACTGTAGAAGAACCCACTCCCTGTAGGAATCGTGTGGACGTCCTCTGGTGTGGACTCCGCGTGGTGGGCTGTGCTGGGATTGAGTGAACGGCGGCTGTGCTTCTTACAGAACAGCCTCAGATTCCCATGGGTCAGGTGGAGGTGGTCAGCGACCTGAGCGGGCCCACGCTCGGACCCCGCGGCCTCCTGGGAAGCCTCCACGGTGTCTCAACACAGGCTCTGCCTCTGCCCTGGATCTCTCAGGTCTGAAAACTCACTGAGCCTCCGGCAGTGTTTTCTGGATTATTCCAGCCAGAGAGGAGGCAGGATGGGTGGACAATGGCAGAGCAGCGTCCTGTGGCTCTGCTCAGCTTTCCTTGGCCAAGTCAAAATGTGTTTATTGCCAGCATTTGGGATCTGAGCCACAAGAGCCTTTTTCTCTGCTTCTTCAGAGAGTGTGACCCTGTGGCCAGCAGCCTCCCCTTCCCCTGGCTCCATCCCACACTGCAGGGCTGGCCACTGAGCATCCGTCAGTGTGTGCTTGGTTGTGACTGGACAGATGTGTGTGTCTGGAAGGTGCCGTCCGCATTGCCCACGTGCTACAGAGCTTGCGTTTGTCTGAGAGCCGGTAGGTTTGGGAGATGTTCCTTGAGGCCATCAGGTCTAGGACCCCCTCCTTTTAGCCTGTCTTTCCCTTCCCCTCCCTACCCACATCCACACCACCTGCCACCTGCCAAACGCCCCCCAGACCCTGGGAGGAAAGTGTTTACTTAAAAGGTAACTGGTGTGCATGTTGAACTGAAGGCAGATTCCCGTCCTTCCTGGGTTCTGTCCACCTAAGAATTCATTTACTTCGTGAATATCAAATGTGCTTTGATTCCCTCAAAGTCAATTTAACTCAGGCACAATTTAACTCCTAGGCTCAGCCAAGCTCCCAGGGTATACACGTGGAAGCAGAAATTACCTTCTCATGAGCAGGAGGGGAAGGAATTCTTACTGGTGTATCCTGATGAAGTGTGAGGCAATTAGACAATCCACACGCACACATCTTCCCATCTTCCTATTTAATCTCACAGCAGCTCTCAGAGTCAGGCGGCATCACTATGCTTGTTTGTTTTATAGGATACTGGGGTTTACAACAGTTAAACATCCCGGTAAGTGCACACAACAGGGCTCAGCTGAGCCCAGGTGTGTCTGATGCAGGACACACGGCAGGAACAAGGCTCCCACTCATTCTTGCATCACTATTCCGAGCATGAGGCTACATCACCTCTTACTCACTCTTAAGAAAGCAGATTGAATGGAGTGTTATTTGTCCCTGAAAGCGCTGGAGTTCAGACACATGGTACGATATACATGAAACTTGAACGCGTCATGCTAAGTGGAAAAGCCAAGCACAAAAGGGCATCATATTATCCCATTGGCAGGAAGTCTCAAGAACGGGAAATGCACAGAGATGGGAAGTTCTGGGGCTGGGTGTGGGAGCAATGGGGAGTGAGGGCTGGTGGATACGGCCTCCATTTAGGGTGACCAAATGTCTAGGAACTAGGTATGGGTGACGGTTGCACAGCATCATCCTTGTGCTAAATGTCACTACACTAAATACACTTTAAGCAGTTGATTTATGTTATAGAATTTTAACTTCAATTTAAAAAGGAAAAGAACACAAGCAGATGCCCCGGTGACCTGGCACATCGGAAGCCAGAGAGGCTGCTCCTGTGCTTCCGAGGCTTGAGATGCTGCCCAGGGAGGTCCGGGCACCGCAGCGGGCAGAACTTCTGGGTGTGGTCAGTGAAAAGGGCCCTTCAGAAAGGGCCCAGCTGCTGACAGCTCAGGCCTTGGTTTGCATCCTGCCAAGACCCTCCCAGAGGCAGGGTCCTTCCCTAGTTCATCAAAACCTCAGTTTCCCCACCTGGAATGTCATATTGTCCTGATACCGATGTGGGGTTAGGAAGAAAGGGACCTGAAGCACCAGCATTGTGCCTGACAGATGCACAGTGAGCCGTCGGGCAGTGGGGACACGTGGGATCCGTGCCCTGATACACAGTGAGCCGTCGGGCAGTGGGGACGCATGGGATCCGTGCCCTGATGCACAGTGAGCCATGGAGAGTGGGGACACATGGGATCCGTGCCCTGATGCACAGTGAGCCATCAGAGAGTGAGGACACATGGGATCCGTGCCCTGATGCACAGTGAGCCGTCGGGCAGTGGGGACGCATGGGATCCATGCTGTGATGACACAGTGGCACTCTCAGTGAAGGTGAGATGGATAAGATCCTGTCACTCTCACCCCCCTCTTGGCCTTCCCTATTTCTGGTTTTGCCCCCTTCTTCCCCTGAATTCTTGCTTGACTGGCTTCCTAGATCAGCAAAACACAACCAATAGAAGGGGGAGGGAGAGGCCATACAATAGTTCAGGTTACTAATACTTAAGTAGGTAAAATAGATAACGAAAGATTAATAATAAAGGATAAACAGTAGAGAGCATTAGACATTAGGTGCGATTTTAAGATAAGTATGTAAAAAATTATAATAAACTGGTTACTGTTTAGTGAAATGTTAAAAGAGGCAGAGGGGAAAAAGGGAAGTGGAGGTAGAAATCTGGGCTGCAGAAGGGACCCCCACTTCTCCTATTTACTCTGGGCAACCTCCAGTGGGCTGGACCCCCACTTCTCCTATCTACTCTCTGCAACCCCACCATGCTGAGGGGCCCAACAAGCCCAGCGGGACCTGATGATTAGAAAGATATTGTTAGAAGAAATGACTAAGACCAATGTGACTCAACATCTGTGATTATTTTTACAGTACACCCAGTAAACGTTTAAACAATACCTGCTTCAGCAATTCTCTGAACACACAAGCTCACCCCAATATTGCATCAGCCTACCTTATATAAACGAACCCATACCGGTGGTCTGGGCTGCTCCCCACACTGAGGGGACAGCTGGTCAATCGGTCTCTTTAATAAGGGCTCCCGATTGGCATTATATCGCTTGGCTTTGAGCCTTGATAGCTGCGTCCATCCTATAACAAAGGCGAGGGTCAGCGCACGCCCCCCACAGCTCAGAGCAGGAGCGGGGACTCAGGAGGGCATAAAAAATAAGAAAATGGTCTTGATGGACTGCTCTAAGCCCATTTCCCCAGCACATGCCCTCTGCCACCCTGCGACCTGGCTGGCTCTTTCAAGGCAGATCTGATGGTGTTCAGCTGATTCCTCATGGGCCACACACACAGGCTGTAGAAACACAGACCCCGGGGTTCACGCACACACCGTGTCCTTGGGGAAGCTCTACCCACCCACAGGCAATGAGAGCCACAGGTGCTTCTGAGCTGATCACACACACAGCAGCCTGTAGGAACCGTAGCAATGACAGTCCTTTCCCTGAAGGACGAAGTGCCTGGTGTGAGCTGCCTTGACCTGGAGAACAAAGCGGCCTCTGCCAAGTGCGGTGTGTTTACTCACAATCCAGTGTCGTTTTCAGAATTTCTGACATATTCCTTGGACCGAAGGTTGCTGTGTCACAGAGGCCCGTGGCTCTTACCGGGCTCCTTGACCTCGGGAGGCTGCAGGGCCCTCGCTCGCTACCTTGGTGACACTTCCCAAGCCCTGGAGGATGCTTTCTGGAGCCGTTCATTCACTTGTGGGGGAGGGACGGGGAAAGCAAAACTCTGTCCTTCCCTCTTGAGTGTGAATGTGAAGGGCTAATCAGCCCACACCCGTACGCAGGGGGAAGGTAGACTGTGCTTGCCGGCTTAGGGACAGCTGTGGCAAGCTTCGTCGTGAGCAATTTGACGGCAGAAGAAACCGTCGCTCTCCGTGTCCCCGTTCTGTGCAGCTGAGCAGGACTGAATTCCCAGCTGTCCTCCCTGCCACTCGACAGGCTCAGCCTCTCATACCTGCCTGTGCAACAGAGCACAGAAATGAAGGGGGAGATGCAGACCAGATCCGGGGTTGGGATGAGGCTCCCTGATTCCCACTGGGCCCAGCGTCTCAGGCTCTGCGCCCTCCGGCCGCCCTGCTGCAGTCCCAGGAGCGCCGTGAGTGTGTACACAGGTGTCAGCCCAGTTCATCCCCGACCTGGAACGGGGCACCCATGTGACTGGAACACAGCACGAGGGGTGAGGGGAGCTTTTAGGGGTGTTGGCAATGCGGTCTACATTTTTGGTCTAGATGCTGATTACGAGTATGATCAATTTGAGACAATTCATCAAATGCATGTTATTGCAATAAATAAATGTTTAAACATGGATCACAGCCCTGACCTGGGCGACAGCATTGATTCCTCACCCCAGTCTTTTCACAGAGTGACGGGTTAGATTCCCCATGAGGTAACTCCTGTGTTCATGAGACCATAGGAAAGGCCATTTGGGGGCACAAAAGAGCTTTAGGATGACGAAGGTCAAACCAGGAGAGGAAGGGCGGCCCTGAGTAGAGAAGGGACCTGCCAGCACTCGGACCAGGAGACGGGGTGGAAAAGCCGAGAGGTCCGTGAGGGGACAGGAGACGGGGTGGAAAAGCTGAGAGGTCCGTGAGGGGACAGGAGACGGGGTGGAAAAGCTGAGAGGTCCGTGAGGGGACAGGAGACGGGGTGGAAAAGCTGAGAGGTCCGTGAGG
>CAUYQV010179731.1:0-18869 GCA_963574575.1 Galagoides demidoff
ACACTTAGAGAACTAAAAATAGACCTGCCATTTGACCCTGCAATTCCTTTATTAGGTATATTCCCAGATGACCAAAAATCGCATTACAACAAAGACATTTGTATCAGAATGTTCATTGCAGCCCAATTCATAATTGCCAGGTAATGGAAGAAGCCCAAGTGCCCATCGATCCATGAATGGATCAACAAACTGTGGTATATGTATACCATGGAATACTACACAGCCATTAAGAAGGATGGAGACTTTATGTCCTTCATGTTCACATGGATGGAGCTGGAGAATGTTCTTCTGAGCAAAGTATCACAAGAACGGAGGAAAAAGTATCCAATGTACACACCCCTATTATATATGAAACTAATTTATACCTTTTATATGAAAGCTATAACCAAATAGCCTAAGAATGTGGGAAGGGGGGAAGGAGAAAGAAGGGGGGGAATGGGTGGAGGGAGGGGGATTGGGGGGACCATTTTTGAGGTTTATCTTACAGGGGTACAAGTGAAACTCTCTAAGAGTAGAATCAGAACATTTTAAAACAATAACTGAGATAATGACATGAAGGCTGTGTTGGTCAGTTTGATGGAAGTATTTTGGATTGCATGTGAAAACCCCACACTGTACCCCAGAAGTGCATTAATGTACATAGTTACCATTCAATAAAAAAAAAAATACCTGAGACTATGAAACCATGAGAAAAAAATGCAGGGGAAAAACTCCATGATGTTGATTGGGGCAATGAGTTCTTGCTCAGGCAACATAAGCAAAAATAGACAAATGGGATGGCATCAATCTAAAATGCTTTCCTTCAGCAAAAGGAAACAATTAGCAGAATCCAGAGGTAACCTACAGAATGGGAGAAAATACCTGCCAGTTACCGATCTGATGAAGAACTGATATTGAAAATATTTAAAGCATTCAAACTACACAGAAACAAGAAAGCAACTCAGTTGAAAACTGAGAAACAGACTTGAACTGACATTTCTCAAAAGAAGACATAAATGGCCAACAGCTATATGGTAGATATATATTTGATACACAAAACATATGAAAGCCAATTTTAATCAGAGGTTACTAAATGAAATGCATCAGGGATAATGTTACATATATGTAGTAAGATCTAAAAATCAATTGATCATTTGACTATGTATTCATAGGTTATATAGTCAATTCCATTTTATTTGCCTCACATGTCTCTCTGTATACTGCTGATGCTATAATTTTTTTATTACTGTAGCTTCATAATATATCTTAAAATAACAAAGTGTGATACTTCTAGCTTTGTTCTTCCTTCCTGGGAATGATTTGGATATTCACAGCCTTTTGTAGTTCCATGTGAACTGTAGAATGGTTTTTATGTATTTCTGTAAAAAATATATTTGGGATTTTGGTAGATACATACTGTGTTTTTAGTTGTAATAAATTATTCTTAAGTTTAATTAGGGCTAAAATTGACTTTTTTTCCTGATTCTGTGAGATAATAACTATATATATAATTAAAATGTTTGCTTTTCTCAAAAAAAGTATTCCATCTTTTTTTAAGAAAATAGGTTATCTAGAGAAAAAATCCTCCTGTAAAACACTTGCAACTTGCTCTTGTTCTCAAAATGGGCCTCCTGATCTCAGACCCAAGTCTCATTGGAAATGACTGCCACAGACACCGAGTAAGAGGCTGCCTTTGCCTCTTCTAACTATGTGGTTTTCTTTAGGAGTGCCTGATTATTACAGACTTCCTACAGTTGTTTTAAGTAAGTCTTTATTTCATGCATTCAACCATTTCAAGTTATTTAATTTGAAGATTAAATTAAAATTTCAAAGGCTCAGCTTTGCTTCATAGATTGGAATTCAATTCTATTAGAAATAAAATAATGCATGCAACTTACATGTAACTTAGTATAGGTCAGGAGTTCAATGAATATCAATTAAAGAAAGACGAATGGAAAAGACTTCACTCTAAAAAAGATTACAAGAAGCCAGTGAACAGGGGATATAATGCATGATGCTTCATTGTAGTGCAAACAAACACATGAATAAATGGATTTAATTTTTCTTTGAATTTTTTATCATAGCTGCATTACCATTCTTATAATTATGAAAACAATCTTGGCCAGGAGTAGTGGCTCCTGCCTGTAATTGTGGCACTTTGGGAGGTCAAAGGTAGAGGACTACTTGAGCCCAGGAGTTTGAGACCAGCAACATAGCAAGATCCCAGTTCTACAAAAATAAAAACAATAGGCAGGCATGGTGGCATGCCCTTACAGTCCAGCTACTCAAGAAGCTGAGGCAGGAGGAATGCTTGAGCCCAGGAGTTTGAGGCTACAGTGAGCTATGATCCTGCCACTGCCCTATAGCCTAGATAACAGTGAGAACCTGTTTCTAAAAATAAAAAAAATAGATTAAAAAAATCTTTTTTTTCAATTTCATATTAACGTGAGGGTACAAATGATTAGGTTACATTGTTTGCATTGGTTAGGTAAAGTCTAAGTTGTAGTCGAGCCCTTACCCAAGGAGGGTGCTATGTATTCTTACACTGCACACAAGATGGGAGCTTCCCAAGTCCCTCCTGTGTCCCCTTCCCCCTCCCTCCCACTTGAGTTTAGTTGTGCTTTTCTCTTGTGGGCCTATAGTTGTTTATCTACTGCTTTCACATTAGTACTGAGTATATTGGATACTTGTTTTTCTATGCTTTATGATACTATTCAGCCATAAAAAAAGATGGAGCCTTTACAGCTTTTAAAGTTCATGTGCAATTTAAAACTGCACATGAACTTTAAGGCCACCCTGTGTCAATCTGAATGGAGTAGAAGGAAACGGGACTTTTTAAAATTGCATTTGAAGTTTTAAGTTATTTGTGTGTAATTAGTTTATTCTTATTGATTTAGTGTGGACTTAATGAAAGTATCTGTAGAAAGTAGTTTTGAAAGCTGCCCAGGAGTTGCCCTAAGACTTGAGTTTTATGCCCAGAAAGAAGTCTCTTAACCTTGGTTCTATATATTGACAAGACAGTATTATATTTTAGAAGCACCTTGTTTTATAACTTTAACCACAACAGTGTAATTATCTAACTGCTTTTTGTTCTGAATACATAAATAACATTCTGGTGGTCAGGGCTTATTGTCTGCAAACCAGTGCTTAAGGAGGATGCTTCAGTGAGAAGATCAAAATTTTATCACCTAAAACTTATGCCTGGAGACGTACTACTTAAATGTTTAGGGAGTTAGTATAAACTTAGTGTGAAGCTAACTCTTGCAGGAGTTCTTCAGAATTGTCCCACAAAATGAAGGTGTTTCCAGATGACACACACAGATGTAGTACACCGATTTGTATTGTAAAGCTTGTCTCTGAAAAGTACCGAAAGAATTTCACGTCCAGAATGAAACTGATTCCGGAGTTTTCTTTTCATTCTTATCAATGAAGCTGCTTCAAGAGTAGTTACATTGATACAGGTGGCTTCAAGGAAACGCTGGTTTTAATAGAGAAATTATTGAAGACCTATCTTCCCTTCTGTACTTTTTAATAGCATCACGTAAAAGTAGTTCTTCATATATTTCATTACTGAAGTGGAATCTGGAAAATAACACCAGTTGGGCCGTATTTTAAATACAGGTACTGTCATACCACTGAACGCTGTGCCTCCTACAAAAACTTGTTTGTTCAAATTTTCCTTCAATTTATTTTTATCTTCCAATTTTATTATCTTGTAATAAATATATTTATGTTTTTAATGTGATATTTCAGCCCTCTGATGCAGAATAAAAGGCATTTTCCACTTCTTTTTAGTTTTTATGTATATGACTCAAAAATGATCTCTAAATTTTTGTAAAGTACAATATTGAGTATCAAATAACTTTTAAAATGCCTTTGAACTAATTGCAGATACTTGTCTTCATTTTGTTTGTGTTTAAAAAGTCTCTCGCTGACCATATTAACTTCATTATCATTAGTTAATATTGCAAGAATTGATGGGTCTTTAGGGATATGTTTATCACTAATGTTAGTGGACATAATTCCAAATAGTCTTCTTAATAATTATACTTTTAGGTGAACTTTTTGCCAGATCATTTTGGGAGCATTGTTGTTTTTAATACATAATAAGGCTTTGAAGTTCTCCAACTTTGATGTTAGAAAGATAAATTGATTTTATAATTTTCTTGTTGTTTTCTTAACTTCAAATTATTAACATGACCTTCACTCCAAAGGTATTCTTTCTTTTCCCTTTCTTTTCTTTCTCCTTTCTTGGTCTGCTCTCTTAGAAATGTGTTAAACCAAGTATCCTTTTCTAAAAGTAAACTTAGTTAAAATTAGAAAATATTGGCTAAGCACCTGTGGCTCAAGTGGCTAAGGCGCCAGCCACATACTCTTAAGATGGCGGGTTCAAATCCCCAGCCCAGGACCACCAAACAACAATCATGGTTGCAACCAAAAAATGGCCAGGCGTTGTGGCGGGCGCCTATGGTCCCAGCTACTTGGGAGGCTGAGGCAGAAGACTCACTTGAGCCCAGGAGTTGGAGGTTGCTGTGAGCTGTGATGTCATAGCACTCTACCCAGGGAGACAGCTTGAGGCTCTGTCTCAAAAAAAAAAAAAATAGTAAATATTTATAAAGTTATTTAAATGGTCAAGTATGAATTATTACACAATGTAATACAAACAGCATAACTGTTAACACTTTCACAATGCAAAGCTCTCTTTGAAAGATTCAAATATTGTACAAACTTCAATAAAGACTGAGTATGCCTAACCAATCTATATATTAAATATTAATATTTTGGCTCAGTGCCTGTAGCTCAGTGGCTAGGGTGCCAGCCACATACTCTGGAGCTGGTGGGTTCAAATCCAGCCCAGGTCTGCCAAACAACAATGACAACTACAACCAAAAATAACTGGGCTTTGTGGGGGGCACCTGTACTCCCAGCTACTTGGGAGGCTGAGGCAAGAAAAACGCTTAAGCCCAAGAATTTGAGGTTATTGTGAGCTGTGACACCACAGCACTCTACCAAGGGCAACATAGTGAGACTCTGTCTCAAATAAATAAAAATATATATATACACACACTATATATAGTTAAATATATATTAGTTATATATTTAGTTAAATAAAACTAAATGAAGATAGTATTTCTTAATATGCTCTTCTGACATTTCCAATGAATCTGACCATTTTCTGGATGACTGTTCTACTGCCTGTTATTAGAAGAGTGTATACCAAACAAATAAGGCACGTTAAATGTATGAACTATGAAAAAGTGTTTTTAAAGGAGTGAAATGTTGAACATCCAAGTAGAGTCATTATATTGTTAAACAAAATTAGCAAACAACAGAATCTGACGTTTATTAGAAAGAATATACCTATCAGAAAGGTGGTAATTTAAAATATGAATATAAAAATAAAGTTGCCAGGAAACACAAACATTAATAGCTTTTAATTGGAAAGGAATAAGAATGAAAGCAGCAAGTTATTGAACTTATTCATAAAGAGCCAACACTAATTTATTTTAAGTTGTTAGTTTTCATACAGTCTGCAACAGTGGAGAAATCAATGTTAATGGAGTTCTAAAAGGAATACAGGCAGGAAGCAGCCTTCACTACCATGAGCAGTGGGTAGACAGAAAAAGGCAGCTTTGAAAGGAAGTACAATTTAATTCAGTCTTGAATACTTTTATAGAAATAAAAATGTTAGATAGAGTGAATAAATTATATGAACCCTTAATACAGAATTCTTTTCTTTCCAACACTTTATGATGCAAACATTTGGACTTGAAGCAAATTTGATAGAACTTTTTAGTAAACAATCCAAAATTTACTGCTGAGATTCTATCATTCACATTTTACTATACTGGTCAATCATATTATCTATTCATCTACCCATGAATTGATCTTATTCCTACTCACATAAAATAAATTCAAACAACTTTGTTGGAATAGGTCAGCATGTAGCTTTTTATGTAAAATGTACATAAAATTAAATGCACATATCTTATTATATCACTTGAATGTGATAGACACATGGACATATGTAGCCTAAACCGCTATCAAGATATAGAACATTGGCATTTATTCTAGAAAGTTCCCTAATTATCTGCCCAGGAAATCTCCATTCCTGCCCAAGTCCACCACAGTTACCATGTTTTCTACCAAAAAGCTTAACTTTTCTAAATTTATTAAGAATAAACGAATCACTTGTATCTTTTCATCTTGGGCTTTTATTTTTCAAAGAAAAAATGTTTTTCTTACCAAAAAAAATATTTCTAATTATTTTTTTAAAATATTCATGCATTCTTCACATAGTTGAGTTTTAAAAGTAAAAATAAATAAAAGGGAAGCTTTGTTTACTTGGAGACTGAATAAGGCAATTTCTAATCAAATCTCAGCATTTTGAGAAGTTATGTGCACTAAGGGTGAATAATAGCCCCACTTCTTGTTTCTCAGCTAGCTGATTATCTCACAAATTTAGAGCCAGTTATAAAATTGGCACAATACCAGCCATACAGTAGATATACAATAAATACCTGTTAAATGGGATAAAAGACAGAATGAAAGAGCAAGAGAATGAAGAGGGCACTAATGTTTGCTAAATGTTTAGGACATGTGACTAACAAAATACTACATGTTTTAAATACAATTTCTCCTCCAGAGAGGAGAATTTGGGACAGTTTTATGAATATAAACCACTGACAATTTGCTAATCAGTTTTTTCTTACTTATTTTAAAAATGGAAAACACTTAACCAATTTATTTCAGGGTCATAATTTTTTCTACCATAATTGGTAAGTAGAAGTACCATAGAATTTCTGTTAAGTAGAATTTATATATACCTACTGCTGCTTATTAAAGGCAATTAAGTTTTAATCTTATCTGGGAGGTGAGATTGGAAACATATAAGGTTCTGCATCTTCAAATATCAAACTGGAAAATGAATTTTAATCAGAATTGAGGGAGACCAGATCTGGACTTCTGGTGATGTCTACATGGATTAAATGAAAAAGATTTTCTTGATTTTTCGCTTAAATGCAAAAAAGAAAAACAAAATAAAGAGCAAAATATACATGTAAATACACAAAATATTATAAAATTGAACAAAAAATGTATGCCATTACCACATACTACCAAGTAAATAGTTATCAAAATCTGGAAGTAATATTCGCTAATTATAAGGCTAATGACTGCTTACATCTATGTGATCACTGAAGAAATATTTATTACCCACTTTGTCCTGGGGCATGAAAGGAATCTCTAAAGGGTTTGTAGGCTACTTAAGAGGACATTACATAATGATTGTTGATTTTAGGTGAGGTCTGGAGTTAGTTTTGCTACTACTATTACTAGTTAGTAGTAATTCAAGATGTGTATTGCTAGGAATTTATTATTTACATGGGACGACTGTATTGTAGGATATATCTTTTAAAATATGCAATAATTCCCATTGTTGAGTTTATCATTTGAACATGTCTAGTATTTTAATTATGTTATTTATTTGAGTGCATTTAAAATATTTTAAAAGTTATTGAATTTCTCTTCAGAATTGGGTATGTCATCTGTTACTAAATGAGATTTGCTTATTCCACCAAAGCCCTATCAGTAAGCCTCAATCCTGGATTTTTTTGTAATATGATTATAAAATTTTAGAGTAAAATCTGATTTACCTGACATGTGTACATTTGTTCTTTGCCTATTAACACACAAAATTCTTCATCATATAGAGTGAATAGGTCATTTTGTTTTTGCAAAATCATACTTAAACGAAATATTGCATTTTTAGCAATGTGATTTAGCATGCCAATGTATAATTTATAACTTGTTATAAAGTACTAGTTAAATGTCTAACCTCCTCTTTCAATTCAGCTGCTTTATACAGCAGGAAGGTGATGGATTATTCTATTTCTGGTGCTGATGTAAGGTGATTTCACAATTTTATTTCAGAGAAAGACAAGAGTTAGTGTACTGTTAGAATAACACATACCTGACAGCACAAGTCGGACAAATTCCTCTGCAGCAAAGACTAAGCTCATCTAATAAAAAAGAAATACATTTCATTTTAGAACATCTGTTATTTTTATTAAGTAATTGGGAAGCTGAGAAGAAAATGATTAAGAAACATAGATGAATACAAAGTTACTCAGCAAATTGGTTGCTTTCAATAGGTCCTCAACTATTTTCAACATAAAAATATAAAATTTCTTTCATCAGGGTAACTAACTTGCACCAGGAGCAGAGTTTGAAGGGGCTGCAGTTGGCACGTGGACATGTCCTGCATGGCATCTTCTTAACAGTGTCAATGTAAACATGGACCATGACCCTTGAAGCTCACAAGTGTGTTGAAAGCATAAAGACTTTATTCATTCATATCTCTCTAGTAGGCTGATACTCCTTTATAGGAAACTAGCTTTCTTATTTATTTATTTATTTATAAAATCATAGCTGTGTACATTAATGCAGTCATGGGGTACAGTGTGCTGATTTTATATACAATCTGAAATATTTTTATCAAACTGGTTAACATAGCCATCCTGGCATTTTCTTAGTTATTGTGTTGACATTTATATTCTACATTTAGAAAGATTCACATGTACCCTTGTAAGATGAACCATAGGCGTGATCCCACCAATTACTGTCCCTCCACCCATCCTACCCCCTCCCCTCCCCTCTCTCTCCCCTTTCCCCATATTCTTAGGCTATAATTGGGTTATAGCTTTCATATATATTTCATATATATTTTCTTCAAATCTGTCTTTATATTTATATTTAGGTTTCATTGAAGTGTTTAGTCATTTTGCTTTGATATTATTACTAATATATTTGGCTTCATATCTACTACCTTATTGATATTATTACTAATATATTTGGCTTCATATCTACTACCTTATTGTTGTTTTTGGTTTGACCTGCTTTATGTTCCCTTTTCTCTTTTTTCATCTTTTGATTGAAACATTTTGTTTGTCCATTTTTCTTCTCTACAAATGCCAGAGTCATGCATTCTTTCACTTCTCCATTAGCAGGTGCCCTAGAGATTAAAACACACACCTTGGATTTGCTATAACTTAATATAAATTATTACATTCACTTCTTCCCTGATAATGCTTAGATCTTAGACAACTTGGAAGTATAGGTAACCCCTCACACTTCTTTGCTATTGTTCTTAAGTTCTTCATCTATTTGATAATTGGAAGACAGTATCATGATTTTGTGCAGTTAACATTCATATACATTTACCTAAATGTTTTTCCCTTTCTGTTGCTCTTTACTTTTTTAAAATTTGTCACTTCTATTTGAGATCAATTTCTTTCTGCCTAAAAATTTTCTCTGGTATTTTTTTTCCAGTGCATGTTGAGTGGGAATCTTCTTTATTTGAAATAACCTTTATTTTCCCAGCCTTTTCAAAGACTATTTGGAAAGGGTATAAAACTCTAAGTGGAAGATGATTTTCTCCCAGTACTTTAATAATTGTACTCTATTCCCTTGTAGCTTCCACCTTGTATGGTGAAAGGTCAGTGCCCTTCTGTTGATACTTTGCTATAGTAGATCTCCTTTCTCTGGCTGATTTTAAGTCCCCATCATTGAATTTGTCCTTGTTTTTACTATGATGTAATTATTTGCAGTTTTCTTTGTATTCACCTTGAAGTTTGGCTAACTCAGCAAATTTCATACCCATTTTGAAAAATTTTTGATTATTTTCTTTCCCAATATTGCACATTTTCGGTCTTCTCTTCTAGAGATCAAATTACACACACATTTAACATTTATACAGTGACCCATGTGCCTTTTTTATATATATCTATTGTTTTGTGTGCATTTAATTTGGATATATTCTATGTTTTTATTAACCTTTCTTCCAATTCACTAACTTTTGATTCATATCTATTGTGCTATTAAATCTACTTAACTTTAGTTACTGTATTTTCACTTTTAGAATTTCCACTTTTTAAAATTCTAGTTCTCTGGATGAATCATCCACCTTGCCCTGTATTTTTTGTTTTCCCATGTTTTATTATTAATATTTATCATGGTTGTCATTAACTTATTTGGAAATTCCAATAGATCACTTGGGGATCTCTTTCTATCTATCTTCTATTTTTTCTTAGTTATTATTATTATTATTATTATTATTTTTTAGCCCTGGGTCTTGTCTCTTTGAATGTTTTTTCAATTATTATTAAATGTCATTGAAAAAAATGATAGAAGCTCTAGACCATATTATGTTTCTCCAGAAAGAGATTTATCTTTTCATCTTTTGGTAAAGCAGGGGCTGATGGCACTGACTCCCTGGGACTGAGCTGAAATGAGGTTGTGGGGCAGTTTTGATGACGTCCTGTTAAGATTTCATTTCCCATCTGCTCTAGTCAACATTTGCAAATGGGGGTCTCTCTCCAGGATAGTAGTCTTGAGCCCTGTTCTCTTTAGTACCATGAGACTACAAATAACTCCACTGTGCTACTAGAGACTTTTTCTGAGCTTATTAGCTGACTCTTCTTTGTAACATCAAAATTCAGCAAGGGTCTTGGGGAAAACCAGCTATGGTCAGTTTTCTCCCCCTTCTCTGTGGGTCTTGGTCCATGTAGCCTCCAATGTTGTCTTCTTACTCATATTAGGCTTCAAAAACTTTCTATTGTGTCTTAAGGCATCTCTTCACCTGAACAAAGACTAGATTTTCAACTTTTCCTCTTGTGTGCACATTCTTTAAATGCCTCATAAACAGAGCAGCTGCACAGTGTCAGCTCCCTTCCCTAACGGCAGTCACATTTCCTTGGAATCTGGACCTTCCTCTTTTCAGCAATAGCTTTTATGTAGTTTTTTTTTTTTTTTTTTATCTTTATCAATTGTTTCTAGCTCTTAGTGGGACTGTTATTCTTCAGTCTCCTTCATTATACCATGACCTGATTCATTTGACATGTTTTGATAATGACAATGGAGGCATAAAACGTGCACTGTTTTAGATGCTGGGAGTGGGATGGTGAACGTAAGACTGGACTTGCAGAGTTATATTCTAATAAAAGTAGATCACTCAAAATTAAGTAATAAGCATATAAACTGTCAATTAGTGATAAACCCTGTGAACATGATCAAGGGGCTATAAGATGATGATTCCATTTTATATGGGACATTCAGAGGTCTAGAAAGGAGACTTATAAGAGGTTAACAAAGTAATCCATGGGTATGTCTGAGACGAGTGTTGCTGATGGAGGAAACAGTTGAGTGCAAAGTCCTTAGGCATTGAAATGCCTGGAGACATTGACCAACAGTCTGCTTGAGGCAAAGTGAGGTGAAGAATAGTTGAGAAGTAGCAGGTGGTATGTTGGAAGCAATTATTTCAGGGCTTGTATTTATAAAAACATTTTAACTAAAATAGGAAGAAATAAGAAAGTTATTAGGAGTTCTTTGTAGAAAGTTAACTGTGGCTCTTGCTTCTCTCCATGGAGCAGTATGGACCTGGAGAGACAAGAGTCTTTCACAATCATTCAGGAAAGATACAATAGTCGCCTAGACCAGCTGTCCCCAACATTTTTGGCACCAGGGACTGGATTCATGGAAGACAATTTTTCCATGGACTAGGGATGGGGAGGCAGTTTCAGATTCAAGCAGATTACATTTATTGTACATTTACATTATTATATTATAATATCTATTAAATAATTATACAACTCACCATAATGCAGATTTGGTGGGAGTCTGGAGCTTGGTCTCCTGAAACTAGAGGGTCCCATCCTGTATTTGTAGCCACTCCCCAGTGCTAGCAGCACAGCCTCAGCTTCAGCTCAGTTAATCAGGCTTAGATTCTCATAAGAAGCATGCAACCTAGACCACTTGAATGCATAATTTATAATACAGTTTGCTTTCCTATAAGAATCTAATGCTGCTGCTGATCTGACAGGAGGCAGAGCTCAGGCACAAAGGCAAGTGATGGTAAGAAGCTATGTGGCCTGGTTGCTAGCAGGCCACGGACCAATATCAGTCCCTGCCTGGGGTTGGGCCTGCAGGCCTAGACAATCTAAAGCAAAGTATAAACACTTGGACTCTTGAACTAGACGGCCTGGGTTCAAATGTCAGCTCTGCCAATCCTTAGCTGGGTAACCCTGCTCAATCTCTCTGTACCTAAGTCTTAGAAATGGAAAGACTGAGGAAAAGGTAAAGAGCTTTAGAGATGACACATTTGAGATGCTAGTTGAACATTCAAGTGGAAATGTGATTTTCTTGAGGTCCATGGGTAGGTTCAGTCTTCTGAAGTTAAAAATATGGTTTGGAGCTATCAACTGCATCAGCCTCCTGACGCCATCCTCTCTTTCATCTCTTGTCTCTGTCTCTCCCTGTCTTTCTTGGTTTTACTTCTTCATTTCCCACCATTTCCACTCAGGTTATTTCTCCTCTCTAGCGCTGGTTCACAAGACTTCCTCTATATTGTTGGTGTAAGTATCTGTCAGTTTTAATTCACCGTTTCCTGCAACCCTCTACACAGGGGACAGAGTGAGACTGTCTCAATAAAAATATATATGTGTGTGTGTGTGTGTCAGTCAGAAGATGTGCTATATTTCAGGTCATGACATAGATGTGTTACGTTAGGACTTAGGCTGTCTAGTGGAGAATCTGAGAAGACAGACTTGTGATGGAGCAGGAAAACCACAAGACAGTCTTGTGCAAGAGACCAATACTAGAAGGCATTACATAAAGAAGAGTGAAATTCTCCAGTGACTAAAAGTCAGCCCTTAGAGCTGGCAACAAGGCTGTTCTGACCTTCCTGGGACCAGTTATGGTAGAGTAATGAGAAACAAAAGACTGACTGAAGCGGGCTCAAATAGAGAATGAGAAGAAAAAACAAGAATGCACCAAGTTAGATAAATTGTACAGAAAGTCCTGTTGCAAATAGGATCAGGCAAATGAGGCAGGAGTGAGGGGTAAATTCCAACGAGATCCCCTCCAAGTAAGACAGACACATGTCACTTAATCTGACAGGGAATGACATTCAGCCAGCCTTGGGGTTTTAGAATCAGTTCATCTGGGTTGACTGAAAAGGGTTTTGTCTCTCCCAAGTCTCATGTATTGCTCAACTGTTCCAACTAAAGACTTCTCTTGGTTGTGCATTGAAAGACTCAGCAATATTCTTTTAGACAGCACGAAGAATTAAGCACCTTAACTCTGCTGGTATAGTTAGTTCTTGGTATCAGAGCGCTTGCATCTTTGCAAAAAAAAAAAAAAAAAAAAAAAAAATTAGCCTCCAACTCTTAACTGAGACACGATTTTGAATTTTTATGCTGTACTATTTTGGTATTCAAGTAGCTAGCTGGCTTCTTAGCACTTGCAATTCAACATATCTCTCTTATTCTCCATTAGTTAATATGACAACTATAACTCTGACGTAATGCTAGAAAACAGTCTGAGATTTGGGGCAACAAGGGTGGCTTGCAAGTACCAGGGGATGGACATTCTGCTCATCAGATATTAACAGACTAACACAAAAGAAAACTTGGTACATGTATTTTACCAGGGCTGCCATAACAAACTACCATCGACTGGGTAGTTGAAACATCAGAATCTTACTTTCTCAGAGTTCTGAAGGCTAGAAGTCCAAGATCTAGGTGGTAGGAGGTTTTGTCTATTCTAAGGCCTCCACTCATAGCTCAACAATGGCTGTCTTCTCACTGTGTCCTCCTGTGGTCTTTCCAATGTTGGGGGCATCCCTGGTGTCTCGTTATATGTCTAAAAGTCCTATTCTATGACTCTAGTCAGAATAGATTAGGGCCTGCCTGAAGGACCTCATTTTAATTCAGTCACCAGAGATGCATTCTAAGGTACTAGGAGTTAGGACTTCAACCTATGAATTTTAGGGGAACATCATTTACCCCATACTTGCAGTCTTCTGCCTCATAAGTGCATATTTATTAACGAATGAAGGAAAAAATGCTAAATATATCTCACATATCTGGCTGATCCATAAGCCATATGTATATGTTACATATATAAAATCTATATCTATCTATCTATCTATCTTTCTTTCTTTCTTTCTTCATTGCAGAAAGCCTACAAGGTAGTTGTTCCCACTGGACATTTAGGGTCTGAACTTTAATCCAATAATAAAAGTCTTAAATCTGCAGAGGTATCAAAATTATTAAAAACATCCAATATATATACAGTAGCCATGGCAGAGAAGATCAGCATATATAATTTAAACATTTTAAATGAAGTAACCATACAACATAAAAAAACAAATTTAGTTACTCATAAGATGCATTTCTGTGTTTCACTTTGCGTGATGATTAGAGATAAATGTGATGGTTATATATTAACACATAACAGAAACTTAGTCACATTTTAAGTCTAATTCTTTCTTCTATTAAGTGAGTTTGACTGAAAATCTTGGAGCAAATTTTGATGGGATGATGAAGTTGTAATCACTGTCTCCCTAGAGTGATTATCAAAACTTTCAGAATGTTTTCAGAAAACATACTGGGTGCTACTACCTGTCCAAATAAATCTTTTGAAAATGATGTATTTTCAAAAATACTAGCTTTTGTACTCTGCCATGTATGTATATCTTAGAATTAAAATTGATACATGAGCAATGCAAAGCAGCCGCTAGTATAATTCTATACACAAGTCATATTTTGGCTTCAATTGCTTCTGCTTAAAGTTCTCAGTGACGTTGTGATGAATCACGGGGGAATGATTTATTTAGAAATCAAATATTTAAAAATCATGATTAATAATTAACTTTAGGGCTATAGAAATGGAAGCCAGCCTGTTTTCGATCTGGTTTTTTCATTCTGCATATATTCATCACATAAAATAAAACTATGCTCATATTGATGTGTGTGGAAAAAATAACAGAGCAGTCTTGAAGTATATATTACATTCAAATTTAAAAATAAAAGAGAGAGAATATATTTGATTTATTTCACAATAATAACCTTCAACTTCTATAAAGAATGGAGGAAGACAATAGTCACATTTGAGTGGACTTGGAAAACAGTTTTAATTTTTACTCAAAATATATGAGATGTCATGGTTAGCCCTTATCTTACACACTTGAAAAATGGAGACAATTATTCAGGAAAAGAAAAGAAGCAAAAACTATTAGATTTTAATAACAAGTTTTAAGAAAAATTCAGATAAGGCAGGTAAATACTCTAGACACTTTCCCACTGTCCAACATTGCCAAACATATTAATTTTCATATATTTCACTATTTCATAAAAATAAAAAAGTCCTTATTTATTAGAAATAGTATATTTAAGATTAGTTTTCTTTCTAAATAACATGATTTCTTGGCTTAAAGGAAGGCTCCCTAATAGTGCTATCTAGTTCATAAACCGTCCTGCAGTTTTGTGGTTTCATTAAAAAATTTTCAATTTAAAGAATAAATATCTCATACCCAATGTAAAGTATTTTTTATCACCACCAAATAAAAGGGGTATTTGGAAATAAAGAAATTCATAGCATTTAACAGCACATTACTGTACCATGAGACCGATGAGCCTTTGTAAATAGACAGATTCCGGTAAAACACCTTAAAAAATAGAGAGGAAGAAGTAATGCTAGGAATAAAACTTAGCTGCATGAAATAATTTTTAATACCCAAACTCACCAAACCTAATATAATTTGAAAAGAAAATAATGAAACATGTTGCCCCTAATGTAAACTATAATTAGATATTATTGTCCCTTTCAGGAAAATCGTCAATTCTGAAGCTAATCTTTATGTGGAAACAAACATAAAGGGCTTTCTCATTATTTTTAGGCAGAGAGGAGACCACTACTTAAAAAAAAAAATACGAAATTAAATGTGAACACGTAGCCCCCAAATGTGTAGTAAGCTATCCCACACCCCAACTCGACCATATATCTTAGGTACTCGCAGTTAATTCTGACAATCCAGAGAAAGGCATTACAGCCTTACTTAAAATAATAAGACAGAAAAATGAAACATAAAATGATAAGAAAAAAAACAATAAAACAACAGAAACAAGACCCTGTGATGACAAATTTTGTTCGTACCAAAAAGTATGCTTGGGAAACTCCAGAAATGTGCCTGCACAGCAGCAGTGCGGGTGGCATCCCAGCCAAGGCCCCTGCAGACAATCCCTCTGGGCAGTGTCAGTTCCTCTTAGCAGCCATGACAAAGAGCTCAAGTGTAGTGAATGTGCAATGTGGCTGGCTCTCCGACACCATCAATTAAGAGGCATCAGTGCCATTGTATTTGTTGGACAAATATCACTCTCAGGAAAACATTGGACTCTTTTTATAAACAAGCAGTGTCTCACTAACAAGTTCTGGCCATCAGGACACTAGAAGGAATCTTGGCTTACTTCTTTGCTTTTAGGACATTCGTCAACTTCTTGTCTCTTTTTAAAACCCCAATGTTACTTGTTAGGCAGCCACTAAAATAAACCCACCCTCTTTTCAATGTACTTCCCTAAGGTGAACTCTCTGTAAACCTAAAAACATATGGTAACATACAAGGTTTTTCAAAGTGCAAAATATGTTACAGATAGTTTCATAAGCTTCATTTAAACACCAGATTTTATACAATACAGTACAGTTTGAGATTTCTGCTCATAAATTACACCATTTAATAGACCTCTTTAAAAGGGTTGACCGCTTAACACAACCCGAAGTCTCTCTTAACCAGGTTAATATAATTAAACTTTACAAACTTTGTTCAAACCAAAATAAAGCTCATCTTACACTTTATCACATATATACATATTTTAAAATGTTCATTAAATGTGGAAGTATAGATAGTCAAGTTTCTTTATTACAGACAGACACGTTGCGTCCAGATGAAGACACATCTTATCTTCACGTATTATCTTATGGTTTGGTTTCTGGTTTACACACAAACAGCATATACAATGTTAAAATAGTAACTGGGGAGGGGTAGTTTATTTTATTTCTTTCTGCAAACTCTGTTCATCTGGCGACTCTTTTGTAAGGGTTCTTGACCGTTGTAGAACCACATTGAGTTCTTCGATGACCTTTGATGGTAACTTATGCTCAGAGTCCAAAGTAGCTTTGCTATTCCTGTCCTCAGTCCTCCTCAAAGTCTTTAGGCCTTTCAGACCTTTTTGTTGCCCAGGTGGGACCTCAGGCTCTGTGTCCTCCAGACAGTTGAAACTCCGATGCTTTCGGTTTCGACTTGGAAGTCTATCGTCCTTGTGCTCCAGACACTGAGCCACCATGGAGGCTCTCTCCTTTAAACTCGAGTCCACAGAGACTCGGTCATGCTTTGCACTGAGCTGCAGCCTTTCAAGTTCTGCTCTTGCACTCTAAAAATAAAATTAAATGTCTCACAGGAAAGCAAGATTTGGCACTATTTAAGTTAAAAAAATGTTTCCCACATGAAAGCTGATGCCTCCTACAAAGGAATGCATTTCTATGGTGTAGGCTCAAACTTTACTTTGATAACCACTGACATGTCTGAATTTATATCCCAATCTTAGGGCTAGAAAATAAAGTGAGGACAGTCCCAACGTATAATGGCTTGGCTTAGGATTCTCTGACTTTATGATAGTGCAAAAGCAATTCAGCAGAAACCAACTTCAATTTCGAAGGCTGATCTCCTCCCAGGCTAGCGGGGGGTGGCAGGGAGCTCTCTTGCCACGCTGGTCGGGGCAGTGAGTCTCAGCTCCCCGGCAGCTATGTGACCACGGGACACACCACCCACCCTCACAGTGTGCCGTGTGCCCAGATGAGTCTGCCCAGCGGTGGGCTAATGCAGTGTCCTTTGAGTATTTAAGGCAGGCTAAACTAAGTAATGATGTTGGTTAGGTTTATCGAATGCATTTTCAATTTGTGATATTTTTAACTTAATGGCAGTTTTATCACTTGTAACCCCATCAGAAGTTGAGGAGCATCCGTAAAATATAATCCGTGGAAATTCATTTTAATGCACAATTACCACAGCACCTCAGGTCATTCCAACTGACTCTCACATTAAACTTGCTTCACGTGCTCCCTCTGCTTGGCTACGTCAGCTGCGGCTGTATCTGTAGTTCCTATGGGATACCGTACCCACAGCCCTGAGGGGCCAGGAGCCGGGGGATGCTCTGTGGTCCAGCCCCTTCCACAGTCACAATACATTTAAACATGTTAAATGTGGAGAGGCTGAGAAGCCTTACAGCAGAGAGATCCACGTAACAACTTTTTCCTGTTTTTTTCTTTTTTCTCCTCCTAATATATTTGACTAATGAAACCTTTTCCTTTACAAAATGCCAATTAGAATTCCCAGGTATATTTCTTAAAACACTGAAATCTTTATATACTTGTATATGAAAACTCACTATTGTGTGTATGGATTAGAGTTCACGCTTGCTCAGTGAACTATAAAAGGTGCCTTGCAATAGGACAACAGCTGCGGTAGAGAAGTCGACTTCTTATACTGTCACACAAGACATCTGTGATGGGACCGCTACTGTACAGAGCTGTTCTCAGGTTCTCAAAGGATGCTGTAACTCAGTCAAGTCTGAGATACAAGAGCGAACACCAGAGAACCAAGCATGTGCGGGACAGACAGGGGAACACCAGAGCACCAAGCATGTGGGGGACAGAGAGGGGAACACCAGAGAACCAGGCATGTGGGGGACAGAAGGGTGAACACCAGAGAAACAGGCATGTGGGGGACAGACAGGGGAACACCAGAAAAACAGGCATGTGGGGGACAGACAGGGGAACACCAGAGAACCAGGCATGTGGGGGACAGACAGGGGAACACCAGAGAATCAGGCATGTGGGGGACAGACGGGGAACACCCGAGAACCAAGCATGTGGGGGACAGACAGGGGAACACCAGAGAACCAGGCATGTGGGGGACAGACAGGGGAACACCAGAGAACCAGGCATGTGGGGGACAGACGGGGAAAACCACAGAACCAGGCAGGGGGGGGACAGACAGG
>CAUYQV010179732.1:0-16005 GCA_963574575.1 Galagoides demidoff
GTGGTCCCAGGTACTTGGGAGGCGGAGGCAGGAGACTCGCTTGAGCCCAGGAGTTGGAGGTTGCTATGAGCTGTGATGCCATGGCACTCTACCCAGGGGGATAGCTTGAGGCTCCGTCTCAAAAAAAAAAAAAAAAAAAAAGACTTTTCAATGGATTGAATGAGGGCCACCAATATCCTGAGGGTCATCTCTTTTACTAAAAGTCAACTAGGGGTAGATATTCACTCCATCTACAAAACATTATCACAGCAATACTTGATTAGTGTTTAACTGAACAACTGGTCACCACAGCCTAGCCAAGTTGATACATAAAACTGACTGTGCTAGCCCAAGTCTTTGTTGAGTAAGCCTTCTAGGGGATTAGAATCTACTAGAGCAGCGGTTCTCAATCTGTGGGTCATGACCCACAGGAACTGTATTAAAGGGCCATGGCATTAGGAAGGTTGAGAACCACTGTACTAGAGAGAATCACATTTAGAACTAGACAGAATAAACTGTGTTATAAAAATAAGGAGAAGTCAGATGGAAATGTAAAGATGTCTTAAAGCTGGTGTATGCCTGGTACAAAATAACACAAACAGAAAAAGGGTTGAATGGAACCTATTGTATACTAATCTGGTGTATGATATAAAAAGCATCATCAATCAATTCAAAAAATAATAGATTGAGGAAATTATGCTAGGAAAAGTGGCTACTTGAAGAAAGAAATTTCTGAGTTGACCTTATACCCTGAAATTGATTTAAAAGTTTTTAAAAGTTAAACGTAGAAATTCAGATAAAAATGGTTCCATAGGGAAAAAGCATCTAACACTCTTGACCAAATAAATGCTTATTACAAGACCAAGTCCCCACCACTACCAATCCTTGAGGAAACAGTAAGTAGATGTAAAAATAAGCAAAATCCTGTGTCAGCACCATAAACGAGCTAGAGGGGACCCTCACTAGTTTAGAATTGTTGCTGTACATGTGAGATGATGATAAAAGAGGTGGTGAGTTCAAGATGGTGAATCAGCAAATCCTTACTACAAATCCACAGACCAGGAACATGAACAGAAGATCCAAGACCTTCTACCCAGAAAATGGAGAGCATGTAATGGGATAAGACTTAATGTGACCAAAGTGAAAACCATCGTGGTATTATTTCAGGCTTTCTCCTCCCTTGGGTGGCCATAGCAAAGCATCTCAGACATAGGGGGAATGTATAAGAAAAGTGATAAATTAGACACAGAGGACATATTAAAAAGTTTAAAAGAGTATCATTAAATATATGTATGTTTGGAAGAGGATTGACTTGTCTGAGCAAAATAGTTTGACAATAAACCGATAAGCATGAAAAAGAATTAGATGGAAAACAATTCCGAGAAATAGACCGAGTTTAATTCGGGGTGCAAATATTTTTCCTGGAGTTTCAAAATATAAAAAAATCAATTCATTTCTGCATCAAGCATATTAAAACTAAAATGGAAAAAATGACTTGTCAATTTCACCATAAAATAGATAAAAAGTTTAGTAGAATATTGCCAGATGGAATTTCATAATGTTAAGGTAATAATTCCCACAATAAGTTCTAGTATAGAGAAGGAAGAAAAAAGAGAGAAGGCTATAATCTCTTTGTAGTGGGACTCCCCTGAGGAGTCCACAAAGAAACACTTGAATAGGGGTAAAAGGATTCTTCTGGGGAAATTCAGAAAACCAATGAGTTTCACTTTTTGATTAAATTGAAATGATGACAGAAATCTGTGTTTGGTAACAGGAACTTAAAGGAGACCATGCAGCAAGGAGGTGCTAGAAATAGGAAGATACTGTGTGGGGGAGCTCAAAGGAGTGCGTGTCTAATCCTTGTAGACAGGAGCAAAGTGCAGCTGGGTCCCCAAAGGACCAGAGGACCCCAGTTGGTATTTGAGTTATACACATTTAATAGATGAAGTGGCCACTCAAATCAGGGAAGGGTAAAGAAAAGGACAAATAAAAAAATTTCACTTAGGATGAGTAGTTTAATTAGTTAATAATATCAACAATGTTAGGTCCCTAAGCAACATGCAAAATAAACATAGTAACTGGGAATGTTTTGAGAAGCACAAAAGATCTAGGCAAGTTAGAAATTGATCATTTGAGTTTATGAATTAATACTTTATTCAATTAAAATGTAGCAAAAAATTCATCTTTTTTTCCTCTAGCATTGGTTTTCATTTAATTACTGATATGAAGGGTTATTTATATAGCAAAAACATCCATTTTTTTCTATAAAAAATGTTACAAAAGACATAAACACTGAATTTTCAAGAAAGAAAACATAAAATATGCTAGCTTTGACTAGCTGCTGACTTAAATTTTAATATGAAAATATAGGAAATGATGAAGGTTGCCTGTAAAGATTCACAGTACAACATTATTTTCAATAGCAAAAAGTAAAAAATAAACTAATTTGTCTACTAAGAGCAATAGGTAGATTAGGTAATAGAACACTTGATAATTAAATTCTAAACATCTAATAAACTGAAGTTATCAAAGGATATTTAATCAATGAAACATTCTTCACAATATTTTCTTAAGTGAAAAAAGCATATTATCCTGGCAAATCTGAATTTTACTTATAAAGACATGAATACAAAATATTGAAAACATTTCCTAAGTAGTAACAGTGAATGTCTCTGAAAGATGAGATTTAGAATTTTTTCATCCTTTTGCTTTTCTACATATTATATCTAATGAATGTATATTAATTATGCAAATAGTCACATATTAAATACCTATGGAATGAGAAGAGGAAATAAGTTATTTTTTAAAGCACCTTTCCAATTTTTTAATTTTTCTTTTAATTTTGTGCAACTATTGTGTATTATGTAAATGGAAAATAATTAGGAAGTACTCTGCAAAAATATACATATTAACATTTTTTAAAAAACCAATTTTTTAAAAATTGAACACCATAGCTTCTTCCTAAAAAGTCTGCCTTCTGAGCAAAGTATCACAAGAATGGAGGAAAAAGTATCCAATGTACACACCCCTATTATGAAACTAATTTATACCTTTTATATGAAAGCTATAACCATTGGTAATATTTTGTAATTCTAAAAATTATTTATGGCATTTGGAAGCTTAGGACGCCATTGACCATTGATAGGGTTACATTCACGAGGCTGCTCCTTCCCTCCTCAACGGACATGATGGAGTCTGCTGTGTTCTGTGACTTCTTCCTGTGGTGTCTTCTCTCATCACACGCGTGCAGAGGAAGGCACTGATCCCTCCTAGCAGAAGTGTAAAGAGTTGTAGAAGAAAGAACTCAGTCCTTCACAGTCTTATTTTTATTGTTGGGGATTCATTTAGGGTATGAAAAACCAGGTTACACTGATTGCATTTGTTAGGTAAAGTCCCTCTTACAATTGTGTCTTGACCCCAAAAGGTGTGTCACAGCCACACCCTGAGATTTTCACAGAGTCCACTGGAGTCACTGAGCCACTTCCCGTCTCTTTCCTAATTCCGGCTCTGCTGAGTGATTCCTAGACCATGAGCTGCCCCTGGTTCCAGCAGGAGAGGCTTCTGTCTGCACCTGCTCTGGCTGGGGGAATAGTCAGTTTCATGCACAACACGGCTCCCATCACTGCTCATGTGTTAACCGGGGTGCACGGTGTGTGTCTCCAGAGCTGTGATACTGGGTGTGAGAAACAGAGACGAAACACGACACATCTTCTAGAGGACGCATGACAGGACGTGTCAGTAGGGTGTGCAGAGTTGGAGGGTCCCAGGAGGGCAGCAGAACAGGGAGGAGAAGAAAGAGGGAGGGGAGGAGGAGGAGGGCTCAGCTCAGCACAGGCAGGCGGATGGGGTGACAGCTACCGCAGGCAGGGCAGGAGGGGGAGGGCAGCGAGAGCCGCTGTACGAAGTGGGGGGACTTCCCAGCAGGCTTTGTGTTATCAGAAATGGGCTTGCAGCCGGCATTTCAACCAGCGGATTAAAATTTTCTGTTATCAGGGAATTCAAAACAAAAGAAAACAAAAACAAGTGCACAATTTTCTATTGTTCCATATCCTAAGGAACTCCAGGAAAAAAGTAAATTTAAAAGCGTAAATAAAGATTTCCTATGTGGGGCTCCAGAAATTTTGAGGCACTGGTTTACCAGGTGAGCAAATACCCACAAATGTGATTTTCAACACTACTTCAAAGCCCTGTGTTTTGTAATATTGATCCTCCTTCACAGCTGTATACATGTGTCCACACACATGCACACACATTCACACAGGCACACACACGTACACGTATACACACACATATGCACATATACACACATGCACACACATGCATACACAAGTACACAGGCATGCCCACATACTATAAACCGAGGACTCTACCCGGCTAGGCTGCTTGCCCCCTGGCATCAAATAGCTGAAGGAAGCTTCTGCGGAAACCCAACTCTCGATCAGCTTTCTCCACTGCCTCAGCCCCCCTGTTAATCTTTATAAATGGACCTGGGGACTCTCCTTCTTTGCAAAGCTCTTCGAGGGAGAGGTGAGGCACTTTCCCTGCGTGTACGGCTCACTGTCCTCAGTCTTCACTCGGGTCGTGTGTTCATGTCTGTTAATGCCTTTGCATCTTGGCTGTGCCTCTCTGCTCCAGTGCTGTCCAGCCTACGGCCGGTGGCCACACACATGTTATTTAAGGACCGTGTTGCTCACCC
Source organism: Galagoides demidoff (assembly GCA_963574575.1). Classification (NCBI taxonomy): domain Eukaryota; kingdom Metazoa; phylum Chordata; class Mammalia; order Primates; family Galagidae; genus Galagoides; species Galagoides demidoff. The sequence continues at coordinate 4,676 of CAUYQV010179732.1, forward strand.
GCCGTGTTAAATATTTCGAAAAGTGTGCATGATCTTTTTCTTTTTTGCTCCAAATCTTCTGTTTGAGAACTTTATGTGTGGCCCAAGACAACTTTTATTTTTCCAATGTGAGGCAGAAAAGAAAAAAAGCTGTGCGCCCTGGCACGAAACCATACTCTCAATTACAGCCATGGCCACTTCAGACAGCCTGTGCGGCTGACCTCCAGACAGGCCCCGTGTGAACCTGGAGCCGGGGCTCTATCCCTCAGGAGCAGCCAGCTTTAGAAGAAAGGGTGGTGCACAGATTGGATTCACCAGAGGTAGAACACGCCTGCACCCTGGGTCTCCCCTAAGAACAAATGGTAACAGGATTTTAGGGGAGAAGGAGCAGGGTGCTCTTTGAGGAGTTGGGGGAGAAAAGTCAAAGAAGCCTCTGAGTGCTGACCATGCAGGATGCTGCCCTGCGTCCAGGCAGAGGGAGGGACCTGGGCAGACCCGCTTTAGTGGGCATTGGGGAGCTCCAGCCGCATTCTATTACTGGTTTCCCTTCCACCCTTCCCCCCCACCCCACCAGCCTCCCGGCGGCATTTGTCCATTTGTCTCCTCTTCCAGGCTGTGTCCGCCGAGCCCTGTGCAGGCTGTAGCCCTCATATCAAGTCCATCTCACCAACTGGTCAAAAAGGAACGGTCTTGACTGTTATTTTTCTTCCCCTCAATATCCATATATATTGTTTGAGGCCCCATCAGGAGCGATTATTTTTGAAGGCAGCCAATTCTCCCCGCTGGGGCACTTAATAGCCATTTGCCATTATACTTCCTTTGTGTCGGGAGCTCCAGTAAAAAGCTCCCTGCAAACAGCTGTTTGTGCAGCGTAAGATACTGTCATGAGGGACGTGCAGCCTGGGAGGTGGGACGCAGCTAGCTGAGGCCCTGTGTTCTGCTTCAGTTAAGGGCAATGTCCACCTGAGGTCGTTAACAGGAAAGAAACTTCAAACACAAATAGCAGGTACACAGGGATTGAAACCAAAGGCATTTTAACTGAGGATTAGAGGACACCAAGTCTGAGCACTGCAAAGAGGGTGCACACAAGTGGCCCCTGGAACAAGCGATCGGGAATGAGGGCGAGGGGACGTCTCTTAATTGGCTGGTGCAGGGGCCAGGCCAGGGGCACAGGGAGGCTGGGGGCTGGGCAGAAATGGGGAGCTGCTCACAGGTACGAGGAGAGGAGTCAGTCCAGGGGGAGGCGGGGTGGACACTGGAGAAACCAAAGGGGAGAGTGGGCAGGGGCAGTGTTTGGCCTTTCTCTGGTGGGCACTGCTGAGTGCCCAGTGCTGCTGCCAGGCTGGAGAGCAGCGGAGGCATCTCCCAGCACTGATAAGGAAAGTCTGGGCATCCTCGCCCACCCTTCAGTTGCTTGCTATTTCTTATCAGTTCCTATGTTTATTGGAAAAGGAAACACAAACTTCTATCTAGTGGTCATTCCACCCTGTTTCTCAGTGGTCCCAACCGTATCACCTTAGCTGATTGTGACTTTGCATGTGGATGGTTGAGGGTCATCCTGTAGCTTCCTCTGTTTCTCTTTTAGTGACCGGCTCTGCCCTCCCCCAGCCAGACACTGGCAGACTTGTAGATAGAGGAGGGCTCGGCATCAGAGCGGGCACCATCTCCACACACCTTCTCCTCCTCCTGTGGGCTGGGTTGTGCGCTTGGGGGAGCCACAGATGACCTTGCAGAGCAGAGGGGACATCTGAAGGAGGCCAGACAACAGGGGGGAACATCCCCACGTGACCCGTGGAGTGGAGCTTCCTGCCTTTCCTGGATGGTCCCAGTACCGTCACTCCAGAGGGATGGAGGCGTCTCTCCCCCGAGAGCCCAGTGCCCACCTGGACTGTGTTCTCACTGACTCCTTGAACCACTAACCGAAAGGATAACCTTAACCTTTATTGACATTTCATCTCAGTTCTAATTTCCAAGAAATGACTGAAGCTTAAGGAAAATTCTTTTTATTTTTAAAATGAGAAAACAATAATATTGCAATGCATGTTTTTTTTTTTTTTTTGCTTTGTTTTCTAGTGAAAGAAAAATGATATTGAATAGACAGGGAAGAAATAAAACTGGGAGTGAAAACAGAAAACAAAATTAAGTGTTTACAAAAGCACGGTGGCTTGGATGAGTAGGACCCAGAATGGAGATTTTCGAGGTGCGCCAGGCAAGCCCCAGCTTTTGCAGGCAAGTGGAGGCCCCATGCCTCTCGCTTGAGTATTTAAAGAACAAGAGGCTGCAGGATCACTATTAGGAAAACAGCAAATGGGATTGAGAAACCCATTATGATCTGTAGCATCTCCGGTGTGACTTAAACCCGACAGGTGTCTTCAGGGATCTTTGGGTTTAAACCCATTTACTGAATCACCTGTGACTCTGTCTTTTGGGCTTGCTCGCCAGCATTTATCTGCTTTCCATATGTTTGGAATTATTGCTCCTCATCGCCTGTGTTTAATCTTCTCACCCTTGGCGATTCAGCGACCAGGAGAGGCGAGGTCCTGCCGCACTAAGCTTCCTTAGTTCTTTTTATTTACTTCAAAGTAGCCACTTCCAAACACAAAGGCAATGATTGTTTCCAAACCACTCTGAATTTCTTATGAGGGAGAATGTTGTGAAAATACTGCATCATTTTATTTTTGCTAAAACAAACATGTATGCCATCCACTCCCTTCCCCGTGTCTACTAAGCTCATCATTCTATCAGGACAGGCAATCACGCGTGTCTGATGTGGTTTGTCCCATCACTGCCCATAAATGTCAGAGCTGCTCCCAGGGAAGTTTCCCTACTTCCCAGCTGGCCTCCATGAGAGGCTGAGAACATGGTTTCAACTGGCAGAGACCGAGGGGATTCATTTTAAACCATCTCCAATAATCCTGCACTCCAGGGGCAGATGGGCACATCTCTGAGAGCTCGTTTTAAGATTCTTTTCCTCGTACACCTGCTCTTATCTTAAGGGCAGCATTGTTTTTCTTTAAAGATGTCAACAGTGAGTTCTTACTCTGTTTCTTTGCCCTGTCAGTTGCATAATAGCCACACTCTCCCTGTTAACTATCCTTGCCTGCCCCCTTCATCTGCATCCAGAACTCTGGAAATCCTTCTGTAATTATTCTGTATTAACCCACTTACCAACTTGATGACTTGGGGACGATTACCCCCTTCCTACAATGGAGAGGGCACCACCCTTTGAAGAGACCAGAAGGACACCATGCATCCGAAAGGTCCTCACCCCCGCTGCCCACTCTCGACTGCTATTCCCACCTCATTAACACAGGGTATGTTTTCCATTGATAGTTTCGGTGAAAGATCCATGCTTTGGTGTTAGAGATCAGGCCTCACCAGCTCTCTCCTCCCCGGCACTGTCTGCTGTAAAGCTCATTTGCAGAAAGCCTTACGGAAACCCAGGTCTACTGCCTGACTCTCCGTCAGAGGGGCCGTAACTGGCAGTTACTGCCCTGCCTAAATCACATAACCGTGTTTCTTTTTCTGAGATGCATTAGACTTCTCTCATGTGCTGTATAAATCGGTATTATTGATAAATTTCTGGGTCAAATGGCTGAAAGCCAGACCCAAACCCTGGACAAGTTATCAGGGCAGTGCCAAACCCTCTGGCACCGATACCGCCTTCTCAGGCAATCTCGCCCACACACCATCCACTTACTCAGGGCTTGAGCCCCATCCGGCAATGTGAAGACAGAGGTCCCATGGCACACAAGGACACACCGTCCCCCGCCACACCCTGTATTGGAAGCAGAGGGCAGAACATGCAAACACACACAGTGCAGGAAGCCAGGTCTGAACAGGGTCAGTGTTGTGAATGGTTAATCACCATCTAGGATGCCACGGGGCCAGCACAGTGCTCTGGTGTTGGGGAGAAGTGAGCCAACATGGTGTGAACAGATAAAGTGGTGTGAACAGACAAAGAGGACTCTCCACGGTACCCAGGAGGGGAGCTGGGAGCAGGGCCACCATGTGTGGCCACGTAGACTGACATCACACAGTCCAGGACACTTTGACATGAAGGAGAAATAAAAACCAATAACGTGCCCAATTTGCTGAAAATAAACACAAGAAACACCCGGTAAGCAATGGATTAATAAGTAGAGCCAAAGAGGAAGTATATTCCAAGATTAAATTTGATTTTGTTTTTGTTGAGCCTGGCATGTCCACTATCCTGGGGGAGTCTGTTTGTGAAAGGGGTCTTTGTGAGTCTTGAAGACACCACGTTTGAGAGTTGGAATCCTAGGAGATTATCAAACTGACTCATGCTACTGATGAGAAAGCTGAGGCGGGTGCTAACAAGGGCCAGGAAACACCCAGGGCACAGTGCCTCGGGGAGAGGAGGGGGGACTCAGCCCCACGCTAGCCAGCTCTGTGAAATGGAAACTCCACAGCAAACCCCAAGTCGATGGAAAAGCCGCGTGGTTACACATTTCCCTTGCTGCTTGAAAATTCTACTCCAAGTAAGAGAAAAAGTTAAGTCTTATACTGATGGTAAACTGGCAGGATAACAAAAACAAAAACTACTGAAAGTAACTCAAAATGAGATTGCTTTTAATCATTCATTCAAGTTTACCCAACAATATTATTATTTTAAAAATGACTTACTCCTTCAATTTCTCATTAAAATCTCTCTGGAAGAGAATAGAAGCTCCCATACTTAGTCCCCTAGAGCTATCCTGGACAGAGCTTTTATCTCTGTGGCCACATAAATGCAGAGAATATGGCGCCCTCCATGTGGTTAATCTTCTAAATAAAGGGGCCCTCACTCCAGTGCTTTTCCTTATGACTGTGTGTATTTCTCTTTGGTACTCCCATTCGGCACTTTGGATCCCTGCACGATGAGGAGCCCTGTGAATGGTGCTTCCTTGCAAAAGAACTGTTTCTTCCAGAATAAAACACAGGGACGGCGTCCCTACTCAGTAGCAATTGTAGAGATTGATCTGTGTTGAATAGTCCTTCCCATGGAATACTGAGCCCTGGGGACAGTGCTGTAGTTCAAAGAATCTCATGGTGGTGTGGCAGGGGGACTCATGACAAGAAAGGGGCAGCTGCCCTCTCCCCTGCAAGTGCCCTGTGAGCATCTTGGACTGTGAAGCCTCAGTCTTCTGAGGCATTTTCTCTCTTTTGTATGATATACTTTTTAATCAACTGAGATTGATAAGAAACATATCAAATAGTGCAGTATTTTTGTGAGGAAGGAAAATGGGATCGGTGATCTCCCATCTCTCTCTTTAAAAAAAATTCTACCACCTGCAAGCAGAGTCACTGGGGAGACAGGCTGTCACTCAGCACTACCCTAAACCATGTCCTGTCCACGCCCATCTCCATACCAAATGCGGCCTCCCCACCTCCCAGCACCCCACCTACCCCCCACTGCAGCAGAGAAGCAGGTGCCTGTGCCCACGCTGACTCCCCAGTCACCTTTCCTTCTGTGCCTCAGTTTAGGGGGCACCTTCCCCTGTCCATCACGTGCCTAGCCAGGGAATGGGGTGCTGGGGATCCAGGGTGGGTCTCCAGGAGCCACAGACCCTGAACTCCAGGGCAGGTCTCAGGACAGGATCTGGGTGTCAATTTTCACTCTTTCTGATGCCTACGTGGACTCCTTAGCGCTGCAGAGGAGCACCCGAGGACAGGGACACGAGGTCACAGTCCCTCCTGCCCGGTGGGAGCAGCCACAGGCAGCATGCTCACATCTGGGCATCTGCAGGGTGTGCTGAGGAGTCCACGTAGGCATCAGAAAGAGTGAAAACTGGCACCCAGATCCTGTCCTGAGCGAGAGGGAGGGTGGGATTGTTGTGCTTGGAACATGGAAGGCTGAAAGTCAGCAGGTGGCAGGAAAAAGTCATCTCGGTGTGGAATGCTGATCCCTTCTGCACCGCTGCAGAGGAGAGCCTGAGGTGGAGAATTCACAAAGGAAGCAGGTTTACCCGGCTCACGGCTCTGTAGGGCACAGGGGAAGCCTGGCGCCAGCACCTGCTTCTGGGCAGGACCTCGTGGCAGAATGTGAAGGGAAGCCTGTGTGTCCCATGGGAGAGAGAAGAAAGGACGGGAGTGGGCGGTGCCAGGCCCTCTGTCACACTCAGGTCTCCAGGGAACTGAGGGAATGAGAACGCACTCCTGACCCTGAGGACCCAGACATCTCTCACCGGGCCCCACTGCCAGCTCTGAGGATCACATTTTACCAGGAGATTTTCAGGGTCAAATACCCAAATCATGTCATTCAGTTATAGACATGTGACTCTGAGATGTCTGCTGACCACCCAGTGGGAGTGCAGGAGGAGCGGTCCATCTGACACACTGCCAGGGGAGCAGGGAGAGGTCTGAGCTATGAGACAACTGTGAGTTGGGGAGATGTCTGAATAAAGGGCAGTTTTAAGGACAGGACACTGTATCCTATCACCAAGGTGGGTGTTGCAAGAGTGAGAAGAGGGCCCTGGCCTGAACAGTGACCTCTCCTAAGCCGTCTCTTTGGGACCCACCTGCTTTACCACCAGCGCAGGTCCGTGCTGTGGACCACGGTCAGCTCTTTGTCAATTTACATGACCTTTCAAGATTGTACCTACCACCAGGCGTGGTGGCTCGCGTCTATAATCCCAGCATTGTGGGAGGCTGAGGAGGGAGAATCACTGGAGCTCAGGAGTTTGAGACTCGACTGAGCCAAAGTGAGACCCCGACTCATGAAAAAAATGGAAAAACCCAGCTGGGTGCCGCGGCGAGTGCCTGTAATCCCAGCGGCTTCCGGAGGCTGAGGCAGCGGGATGCCCACAAGCCAGGAGTCGGAGGTTGCAGTGAGCTGCACTCTGCTCAGGGGCACAGGGTGGGACTCTGTCTCGACAAAAAAAAAAAAAAAAAAAAAGAAGAAGAAGAAAAGAAAAAAATAAGCAACAAAATAAAATAAAAAAAAAACAAAAAATAAAATAAAATAAAATAAAAAACAAAAAAAAAATTAAAAAAAAAAAAAGATTGTACCTACCATAGCCAGTCTCCAGATTTCCCAGAGATGTTCTGTGGATTCTTCTGAGACCCCCTGGACAGTAAGTGATCTTGGTGGGAGTCCCCACGGGGTCTGGGAGTGTCCAACCTTCTTTTCTCCCTGCCGCACACTGGGAACATGAGTTGTGCTGGACCACACAGTAAATACACGGACACTAGCAAAGCTGATTAGCTGAACGAGGCACATGCCTGTGTTTCCTGATACCTGATATGACAGGTGAGCCAAAAGTCATCCCAAAACCAGGGTTGAGAGGGCGGCAGGTTGGACACCCCTGGTGTTGGTTTCACAGATTGGATGTTTATTTACATGGTGCCATAACTCTGCTCCACCCCATGGAATGAAAAATCAGAACTGCCAGTCAGACAAAATGATGTCTGCCCCCTTCACCCCACCGAGGTAGATGAACCAAGAACAGCACGATAGGTTGTGTGTGTGATTATTGGGAAAAATTTCTTTTTTCCTGAGTCAACATTTCAGACACAAAACTGAAATATGTCTTTGTCTAATTGTCTGAACTTTCAAAAGCCTGAGTTCTGTAGCAGTTTCCAAATTGGTGCCTCCTACTCCCCCTACCCCCAGAACTGCCCAGGGCTTTGCAGATGGGGGCAGATATCACTTCTGCATCTGAATATCTCCAAATCCCACTTGAAAAACAGGGATCTGGTCCGGATTAACCATCTCAGTTAACAAGCTGTATATTTGGAATTTCACATTCCTTATTTTATAGCTCGTGTGATGTCGAACTTTCCGTGGCTCTTCAAAGCCTGTTACCAAGTGTTAATGATCGAAACATTTATTTACGTCTCTGATAAAACCAGACATCTAAAATTCAGTGATATGCTCACATCTTAGTTGTGTAAAAAAAATTATAGTGTGGTAAATGATTATACCAGAATGAGAAAAATAAGACAAAAAGATGCCAAAATTCAAAAGTCAGGGCATCTGACTCAGAGGTGGCTGTAGAGACATCTGCAAGGTGGTTTTGTGGCACTGGTGTGTACGAGACTTTAAAGGGGCTGGCTCCCTTTGTAAAGGTCAGCCCAGGTCAGTGAAACCCCCATCAGAGGGACCTGGTATTTAAATTCACTGTTGTTCCATCGCTTTATACATTTTCCTTGATTCGGGTTGAACTAAGGGTGTTCTTTTCAAAGGAGAGAAAGTGGACTCCAACATGTGGGCTTTGCTGTGGTTTGTCCAACATAGTCTGGCTGCTGGGTTGGACAGAGGAGGACATGGAGGGTGTCTGGTCATGTGGAACAGCATGCAGTCAGCGGGGACACATCTGCAAATGGGATCCTGAGTCACAGGCAGCAGGAGCCACTGTGGTGGGGGGAGCTGGACTGAGCAGAGGAAGTCCCAGAGGGTAGAGCTGGGTGGACGTCTGACCGCATATGGCTTTTCTTCAGAAGCATAACATTTCTTTGAATCTGTCCATGGAAAAATTGTACAACTCCAAATGGAAAATGCAGGCAGAACAGTCCTCAGGAAGCCACAGCCCAGCTTCAGCCCCAGATGCATCATGCTCCTGAGGCACCAAGGACCTGCCCCACCTTGGGCCTGCCCACAAGTGGCAGCTGTGTGGTCAGGGATGTGCTTAGCAGTCCCTCAAGCCTCTGGGCTGGCCTTGGTGAGGTTGCTGACCCTCTGTGCCTCAGTTTCCTCAGAACCAACATGGCATTGGGGCATGTGGCTATGGACCCACCCATAAGGCCCTTCCAGCTCTGAAATTCTGACAGTTTTCTTTCTGAGGAACTAAGTGCTACTGGAGCATCTTGGGAGAATCCAGAGTGGCCCAGGACCTGGCACCCCATCCCAAGCCCCATCTGTGCCCAGCCCAAGGTGGCTTGCAGCTGCCTTCACAGTGTCCAGCTGTGGCCACTGTGAGAGATGGCCCAAGGGGAAGTACTAATTCCATTCCAAGTGGAAAATGGTCACTTTTTTTTTGCCATTTTTGGCCAGGGCCCGATTTGAACCCACCACCCCTGGTATATGGGGCTGGCACCCTACTCCTTGAGCCACAGGCACTGCCTGAAAAGGGTCACTTCTGCACAGTCCCTGGAAACATCCTCTTCTAAACACACTCAACACTTTAAAAATTCTATGAACTTTTACTATTTCTAAAAATATTCTGGCAGTTTCACTGATAAATAGGACTTCTCTTCCAACGATGAGTCAATGCATTTTGCACCAACGGCTCTCCATGCCTGAGGAACTGAGCTGTTTCTCGAATGGACTCATTTGTGCTGAAGACAGTTTTCCATGGAGCTGCCCCAGCAGAGGTCACTTCTAAGAAATTTCTAATTTCCCCGGAGTCAAATGAATGCTTCAAAGTCAAAGAGGAACGCTTCTTACTCCAGAGCGATTTCTAAATCCTTCTTAACTGGCTCTTTGCCTTTGAGATCAGATTTTGCTCCATCTCATCTCAAATCTTTCTTTCTTTCTTTTTTTTTTTTTCTATCTCTGCCCACGCTTTCCTAATGGAGGCAAACCTTGAGTAACAGCACAGACCACAGGACTCATGTTTACCCCCTGAAAACACTTCTGGGCTCTGTCATTTCCATCCCACCCCACCCTCTGCAGTACAGTTTTCTAAAAGTAGGTCTTTCCTCAAACATTGCAAAGACACACTTAAACCATCATGGCTATTATTTTTTGCACTGATACATGTTTCCCAGGGTCTCTGAGGACTGAGGCCCCTTTGCTCAGCTGGTGGACAGGGTGCCAGTTAAATGTCACCCATGCAGTTTAAGTCATCTGCACCCAGCCTGTCAGGATGAAATAACTTTTGGTTTGCAGTATTTTGGGAATCACAATATAGTTACTGCTGCTGCTTAGATCAAAATGTGAAATGTCATGAAGAGCAGTAACAAGCAAGTCACAGTAAATGCAGAGGCAAATGGAGTCCTTTTAATTTTCAAAGGATTATTGAATAATTTAGTGCCTAGCTGGTTGACCAATTGGGACCAATGAGACCTCAAACCCATTTTAGAAGCAGCTGGGGGAATAAATTATAAATGAAAACAAACCAAAAATAAGTGATTTTATTTCCCTTTCTCACCATTTTGGCCACAAGATGGGCTCGAGCAGAGCTCTATAAACCAAAGCAAAATAAACCAAGGCAACATTGACTTTGAAGCACTCAGGTCTCTTCTGAGTTGCTGGCTTATTCCATTCTTTTCCTGACACTAATGTGAACTGCATTTATTCCAGCCTGAGTTAACTAAAAAGAAAAATGATCAACAAAACAAAATAGAACAAAGGACAGATTCTAGGAAAATCTGCATGATAGCATGCATGTAACAGCCGTGGGAGCACCCACTTCTTGGGGGGCACTGTTTGGTTTTCCCTTTTGGAATTGTCAAGATGAAGATCTGTCTCTTTCTGTTGGTCTGCCCAGGGTTGGCTTTTCCCATTTTTGAGAAGAAGCTCCTTCTTGCAGCCTGGATGTCTCTGGTTTCTCCTCTTGAAAACATATCCCCGCATCATCCTGTAGGCTTTTCCTTTTTCTCCTGCTTCGGTGGACTGATATTTGAATGTGCAAGTGTATCATCAGAACAGGCAGAAAAATGTATATTTTCCTTCATTTGTTTTTATTTTTGCATACAATTTTTTTTTCTTTCTGAATACAGATGACGTCTTCACTCTTTCTTGTGAGCTGATTGGCACATGAAATCGGGGCAGTCTGTCTATTTATAGCTGAAGGGAAAGACTGGGATGAAGACAAGTGCATGGCAGGAGCTTGTCCCAAATGAGAGCTAGAGCCAGCAGTGCCAGTGAGCAGAGCAAGCCCTGGCTGCAAACAGCTGGCACCCATGCTCCCAATTTGTGTAGTGGTGATGGAAATCAAGTGGCAGAAAGGCAGAAATGTTAAACAGGGGCAATTTCTTTCTTTCTTTCTTTCTTTCTTTCTTTCTTTCTTTCTTTCTTTCTTTCTTTCTTTCTTTCTTTCCTTCCTTCCTTCTTTCTTTCTTTCTTTTTTTTTTTTTTTGAGATGGAGCCTCAAGCTATCCCCCTGGTAGAGTTCCATGGCATCACAGCTCATAGCAACCTCCAACTCCTGGGCTCAAGGGAGTCTCCTGACTCTGCCTCCCAAGTATCTGGGACCACAGGCGCCCACCACAATGCCTGGCCATTTTTTTGGTTGTAGCCATCATTGTTGTTTGGCGGGCCTGGACTGGGGATTCGAACCCGCCACCTCAGGTGTACGTGGCTGGCACCTTAGCCGATTGAGCCACAGGCGCCGAGCCCCTTCTTTCTTTCTTTCTCCTTTTTTCGTTTTGGTCTCAGGGTAATTCTGGCCCCATAGAAAGAGTTT
>CAUYQV010179741.1:0-82367 GCA_963574575.1 Galagoides demidoff
AACCAAATGATATGAAAGTTATGTTAACCAGCTTGATGAAGATGTTTCAAATTGTATATGAAACAGCACAATGTACCCCATGTTGGCATCAATGTACACAGAAATCAATTAATAAAAAAAAAAAAAAAAAAAAAAAAAAAAGAAAACTATTGTTCTATCGTATAGGACCTTCAAGGAGAAAATGACATACAGATACAACTGTATAACTCCTTGTTATTACTGCATTCACTCTTCAAACTTCTAAAATAATCAGGTTATACACTTAGTAATTTTTATAAAAACTTCATAAAACAGAAAATTTGCTTAAAGGCAAAACTAAATTTCCTCTAAAGGAACTTAGTTATTTTGAAGGAAGATCTCAGCCTGTGTGCCCACCACTATCCCAGATGATTCTAAACATTAATATGCTGTGAGCAAATGCATGTGACAAGCTTGCCAGCATGGTCCTCAAGGCTGGTCCTCAGATTAGCAACAACTGCATCACCTGAGATTTTACTAGAAAAACAAATTCTCAGTGCCACACCAACTCCAACCTACTGAATCAGAAACTAAGATGAGGATCCAGAAATTTGTATTTTTCTTTTGTTTTTAAAACCTTCTATTTCAAAATATTAAGGGGGTACAAAAGGTTTTGTTAATGGATCTACCTCATAATGCTAAGTCAGGGTTTTCAGGGTGGCTGCCACGAGGACAGGGCAATCTGCATTTACAAAAGCTCTCCAGGTGATCCACAGTCCAGGTGGACCTCATTAGTGGTCTGAGAACCACCACTTTAACACAATGATTGGCATTTGATGTCTATTTGAGTAAAAAAAAAATGCTTCTAATATCCTGCGTAGATATAATAAGTTCCAGGAGGGCAGGAGTCACGTCCATCATGTTCACCACAGTATCTTCTAGGAAGGATTCAAAGGAGACTTTCAAAACTTCTTGTTGACAAAATGAATGCATAAATCTCCAAAAGATAAGAACTTTCAGACTATCATGTAATATCAAATATAAAGGACTTCCTAATCTTTTGGAAAGGTAGGCAGGGGAGGGGAGAAGAGAAAGGAGATTCCGACTTTCCCCTAAAAGCCCTACCCTCTTTCTTCTTTCTCATGTACTCTGAACTTCCCTGGTAGATGTAACCACACCAGAAGAAAGTCTTCATACTAAAATTTCCAGTTACATTATGTAGGCCCACCAAATACGAGGACTCAGTCAAGATGATGTGGAGTGCAATGGCACTCTGTTAAACCGGGGCTTTTTCTAGGTGCCCCAGACTTTGCTTCAGACAGACATCCTGCCTCTCTCTGTGTATCTAACCATAGTGTCAGAATGAATGTTTGCTGAGCTGGGAAACCAAGTGACTATTGATGTAGGAAACTCAACAGACTCATATGCCCCTTTTCTGCACCTTATCCCAGGAATTATAATAATATCCAAGAGATATATTAAAAATGTTTCTCATGCTATATAGGGGAAGTCTCTTTATAAAGACAGGATGATCTATATTTCAGCTGTGATGGGAGCTTTTGGTAGCAGGCAGCTGCCCAGAGATGTCCTGCTTTATTTTTTCCTTTTCTGAAGAGGGCAATGTCTTTATTACACCAAGTTAGAAAATCCTGAACAAAGGCTATTGTAAGGCTATGATAAGAAGAAATGGATTTATTGTTATATCTCAATGTGGCCTCTCCAAAGACTATGTTCTCCCATTACAAATTGGAAAAGGCAATGCTCAGAATAATAGTTATTATACTGACAAAGCAGCTCTCAAAGAATTTCTTATTTTCCTATAAATGAAATTTATGGTTGTAAAAAAGCCCAAATTTATTTTTAATAAAAACATTTACAAAGAAAATATCTCCTCATATGTAGAGGAAATCTATGATTAAAATGCTACAGCATTTTTAAAACAATAGGGTAAATGACAGTGCCTTGAGAAGACACACAGAAGTGAATACTATCTGTGCCAAGTTGCCTCAGTTTCCCCCAGGAGCTCCATTTTGTGCAAGAGAGGCACAAATTAGAAAAAAGACAGACACTGAAGACCATGTTAACTTAACTGATGTTCTCTGCTGCTTCTGGGAAAGACTTCCTTCCACCAGGACCAGTGATACAAAGTGGTGATTAAGAGGGCAACCTGTAGGGTCAGACTGGAATTCAAATCCTACCTCTGCTGCTTATTGGCTGCGTGACCTTGAGCAGGCTATCTCACTTCTCTGGGTCACAGTTTTCTCATCTGTAAGTGGGTATAGTGGATACACTGAGGCCCCACACAAACCCTCTTACCAGACACACCCCGAAGTATCATCACACTCTCATCCTCTGGCTGCTACATTAGCCAGTGAGGGCTGCTGAAAGAGAACACCACACACCCAGTGGTTTGAACAGCAGACATTTCTTTCTCACAGTTCTGGAGGCTGGGAAGTCCAAGATCAAGGTGCCAGCAGGGTCAGATTCTTTGGAGGCCCCCCTTCTCTTGAGAATTGTTCACAGGTTCAAGAATCATCCTTACAAAGAGGGAATGCCTTGCCTTCACCCCAGGGGCAGTCCTGGCCAGTGGTGTTATTTCTGTCCCAGAGCTCTCTGTAGGATCAGACTGTGGCTGGTCTCTAGCCAAGACCACATCCTTGCTCAGCTCCTTCCCCTGCCTTGTCCAGACAGAGCTCCCTCAACTCAGCCCTCCCACATACCTTAGAGCTCTCCCACAATAAAATACATGCAATAGAATGCCCATCTCAGTTTGCTTCTAAGGAGCCCAACTAAAGGCTTGGGCATTACAAAGTATAATAATATCTTCACTCATAGGTAAGACAAAAAAATATTATAAAAAATAAATGATGCTATGTGGTAAGATAAATATCCCTTAAAGGAAAATAGCCAGATGCTGGTAAGGTCATATTCTTTTATAATTCTAGCCCTCTGACACTGTAGAAAATAGAGCCCACATTTATAGAAACTGCTGGAGTGAGTCATTTGTCAGGTATCAATTATGTCTCACATGACTAAATCTTTTCTCTCTTCAGGTCTAGTTTCCTGGCCCTGCTCAAAATCTCAAACGCTCCATCTAGCATGATATTCAGACCATAGCAGGTGCTCAATAAATGGCAGTTACCATTACTCTCAGTAGGTAAAAAGTGTTACTTTCTATAATAGTTGGTCTGAGAATTCTCTTTAAGAAACTGTATTTAGAAAAATATATGGAAAATGTGCAGGGGAGAAAATAATATGATCCCTCTACCAAAGGTAAAAGGAGGGTTTTGGCCTTACTCCAGAAAAGGGGAGGGAAGAAGAGTGGAAAGGTCAGAGCAATATGGAGGAAGGTCACCTGCTCTGTGAGATACCAAATTCATCCAACACTTGGGCTGAGTGAAAAAGCTGGGTTTCATATCTGAACAGACGGGTGCCAAAGAGAAGCCTTCAGCCTGCAGACACAGGGAAGCCTGTAGTGATGAACAGAGCTTTAAAAAATATATAGTTTAGGCTTGGTGCCCATAGCACAGTGGTTTCCATGCTGGTCACACACACACAGGCTGGTGGGTTCAAACCCGACTTGGGCCAGCTAAACAACAATGAAAACTGCAACAACAACAACAAAAGCCAGGCATTGTGGCAAGCACCTGTAGTTCCAGCTACTTGGGAGACTAAGTCAGGAGAATCACTTAAGCCCAAGAGTTTGTCATAGCTGTGAGCTGTGACAACATGTGAAACTCTGTCTCAAAAAAAAAAAAAAATTTATAGTTTGAGCCAAGCTTACCAAATACCCCAGGGTTAGGGAGGTCCAAGCTGACATCTAGGTTACCTCACTATTAGTACATAAGGGAAGCAATTACAATCATGCATTATATAAAGATGTTTTGATCAAAGACAGATCACATATATCACAATGGTCCCATAAGATTAAAATGTGGCTGAAAATTCCTATTGCCTAATGATTTAGCCATTGTAACATGACAGCACATCATTCACATGTCTGTGGTGATAGTCGTGTAAATGAATTTGTTGCAATTACGTATAATACACTAATACTTGGTGATGATAGCAAATGACTTTGTTACTAGTTTATGTATTTACTATACTTTACTTCTTACTATTATTTTAGAGTATGCTTCTGTTCATAAAAAACAAAAAAAATGTGCTGTAAAACAACCTTAGGCAGTTCCTTTAAGACGTAATCCAGAAGAAGGCATTGCTGTTACAGGAGATGACACCTCTATGCCTATTGTTGCTTTTGAAGACCTTCCATTGGGACAAGATGAAGATGTGAATGTGGAAGACAGTGATATTGATGATTTTCATCCTATAGATGCCTGTTGGTCACTTCTGAAGACCTCCCACTGGGCCAAGATGAAGATGTGGATGCGGAAGACAGAGATATTGATGATTCTCATTCTATAGATGTCTGCTGTTACTTCTGAAGACCTTCCAGTGGGGCAAGATGAAGATGTGGATGTGGAAGACAGTGATATTGATGATTCTCATCCTATAGATGCCTGTTGGTCACTTCTGAGACCTTCCAGTGGGACAAGATGAAGATGTGGATGTGGAAGACAGTGATATGATTATTCTCACCCTACAGGCCTAGGCTAATATGTGTGTTTGTGTCTTAGTCTTCAACAAGAAAAGTTAAAAATATAAAAACAGTTTAATAGAAAGCTTATAGATTAGGGATATAAAGAAAGAAAATATATTTATACTGCTGTATAATGTGTTTGCGTTTTAAGCTAAGTGTTATTACAAAAAAAGGTCAAAAAAGGAAATAAAATTTATAAAATAAAAATGTTACAATAAGCTAAGGTTAACTTATTATTGAAGGGCAGAACCTGTGGCTCAGTGGGTGCTGAGCACTGACCCCATATAACCAAGGGTTGAGGGTTTGAACCCAGCCAAACTGCAACAAAAAAATAGCCGGGCGTTGTGGTGGGCGCCTGTAGTCCCAGCTACTCAGGAGGCTGAGGCAAGAGAATTGTGTAAGCCCAGGAGTTGGAGGTTGCTGTGAGCTGTGATGCCATGGCACTCTACCAAGGGCAATAAAGTGAGACTGTGTCTCTATTAAAAAAAAATTACTATTGAAGAAAGAGAATTTATAATTAATTTAGTTTAGACTAAGTGTATAGACTTTCACTCACCCACCACTCACTCATGACTCACCCAGAGCAAATTCCTATAAGCTCCACTCCTGGTAAGTGCCCCAATGTAGCATTTTTATCCTTTATATTGTACCTTTACTGTACTTTTTCTATGTTAGATATGTTTGGATCCACAAATATGTAGCCACAACTGCTTGCAGTATTTAGGACAGTAACATGGTATACAGGTTTATAGCCTGGGAACAATAGGCTATGCCATGTAATCCTGGCGTGTAGGTGATGATACCACCTGGGTTTGTGTAAGTACACTCTATGATGTTCACACGATGTCAAAGTCACCTAAAGATGCATTTCTGAGAATGCACCCCTCGTTTTAAGCAATGAATGACTGTATATTTAAAGGGTCAACAACAGAGCTAGAGAAGACCACTCCTCAGTCAGAAGTAGCCTGTCCCTCAGGGAGATAGCTGAACTCTACCAACAAGATAAAAACTATTTCTAATATCCCAGTCTTCCATTCTCTCAGGAGCTAAGATGGGTGCTCAGTCTCTTACCCCTCCACATAGCTTCCCTTGTACTATTAGGAAAAAATGACTAACACTTTGAAATTTTGCTGTTTTTGTGAAGGCATTTTTGTCAATCTCTAAATTTCAAGTCAACATACATTGGATTTATTTTTCCTCTTCAATTTTTAAAAGCAATCACTCCCCCTGAAATGGTTTTCAGGGTTATGCAGTAAGTCATCAGCTAGGTCTAGGACACTGTTCTCATAGTACCCTCATTCCTGGTGGCAGCAGTTAAGATCCTTGATTGGAGCTCAGAAGTCATAGAAAGGGAAAAACCAGCAATCACTCCTTCCCCTGGTGAGCCATCTTCTTTTATGGGTTCCATGAGCCCATGCTAGGATCCCAGAGAGGCTGTTATTCCACATGCCAAATGGCTGTTGCATCTCTTTTTCATTATAAAGAGCCCCCTTATGGGTCCATGGGAAACAAAGGTAATTTTCAGTCACCAATACATTTAGTGGGGCTGGAGGCTTGCAGTAGCATATTTGCTAAGGAATATTTTGAAGCAACACTCAGTCCAGGAAAGGATATGGACAGTCCCAGTGAAATCAACTTACTCAGACTGTGAAGAAGAAATGGACACTCCAGATACCTTTTTCTTCCCAGACACTTAGTTCTACAGTCAGCCCCCATCTTCTGCCTCCCTTGTGTCTTACCCAGGCTACCCAAATCTTGCCTAAAGCACTAACCCTGTCACTTTCCCCTTCAATGACACCCATTGCCAATAAAACTGAGCACAAAATCTTCATTTGACAGGCAAAGCCTTTTACTATCTGGTTGCAACCCACTTTCTCAGATCTGCCTCCTCCTCCTCCCAATGAATTTGGTTGCCCTCATTTAAAGGTATGTACCAGAAATGGCTTCTGATTGGGTAGCTCTGGGCTGGGTCCAGGCAACTTTATTTTTCTGATTGCAATTAAAGCTATAAAGTTAAATAAATTCAGTGGCACTAGCTACATTTCAAGTGCTCAATAACCACTTGTGATAAGATTATAGAATATTTCCAACATCATAGAAATTCCTATCAGACAACACATTCTAGATGGTTTTCACTACATATATCTAACTCTGCTGGGCCACATCCTCCAGTTGCAATTTGGCTAGATTTCTTTGAGTCCCTGGGAAGTGAATTCCTTTACTTCTCTGAACCTCAGTTCCTCCCTGGCCAGCACATCCTCCACCATCACAAATCCTTATTGTTCCAAAGAAAAGGTAGAACCTTAGGCCCATGGAGATGCTCCAGCCCTCAGTCCTGAACTTAGCAGAGGAAACACAGTGATTCCACCCTACCCCAGCCCAGGTCTCCCAGTGCCACAGTAAGGGACTTATAAAATCAATTCTTAACATCTTTCCCAACATAGCAGAACCATGACAGCATCATGTCACTAATATAACTACAGGTGGAACTGCACCATAAAGACAAATAATACATTTATAATCTCGGGGGGAGGTACATAGCAGTTGCTCAATTTTGTGTCCCTTTGATGTTTACTTTTCCCATGCAGTAAGCTGTAGGTTAGTACCTTGACCTTTTCTAAAATAAACCCTCAAAATAAGGGCTAAAATTAACTATACTGATTAGTGTACCTTACAACATCACATATGAGGCTGTGAAAAGAAATAATTTTCTCAGCCAAAATGCATATTAATGACCCTTTCTGTATGGAGAGCTAAATTAATTATAGTACAGTACCTTTTTAAAATATATAGGACAACAGTTTCTGTCATAAGACTTTCTCAGAGTGACATCTCTATATTTGACCAAGTTCACTAAAGTCTCTCCATTCTCTCTACAAACACTCACATACATATATACACACACACAACAAAAATAGGTTCCACACTTCTTTTAGAAATAGGTTCCCTCGAGCTCTAGAGTCTATGTTTTTATCCTGTGTGTCAAAATTATTTTCCCTCAGGCAAATCTATAACACTACTTTGAACGTCTTTTTTTTTCTGGTTCAGAGAGCAAAACCCAAAATGATCTGGTAAAGTTGGTCTTTTCTCTTCTAGATTCAGAGAAATGAATACAGTCTAGGAAATACATTCTCACAAGGAGAAATATAGGGAGACTGTACAGAGACCCCCAAGGATCTGGTATAATAGCTGGCTGTGTTTGGTGGCAGAAGATACCTACTTCTATGACTTTCGGCAACTGGCGTGAGCTCCCTGGGCCATGGACATGTCATCTGTAAAATGGAGATACTAAAAACTTACCATACTAAAAACCTCAATTAGATGATTTCAGGTTACTTTTCTGATCTAAGGATTACAAATTTATGATAAGCACTAATGGACTAGATTCATGTCTTAGTGAGTTTGGGCTGCCTTAACAGAATTCTACAGATTATGTAGCTTAAATAACAGAAATTTCTTTCACATAGGTCTGGAGGCTGGAAAGTCCAAGATCAAGATGCTGGCAGAACCGGTATCTGGTGAGGGCTCACTTTCTGGTTTGCATATGGCTGTCTTTGTGGCATAGAAGAGACAGGAAACAAGTTCTCTTGTGGCTCTACTTATGAGGGCATGAATCCCATCCTATGGGCTCTACTCTTATGACCTATTTATCTACTGTACATCCCACCTCCAAATATCATCCCTTTGGGGATTGGGGTGTCAACATATGAATTTTGGGGGGACACAAACAGGTAGTACACTTAACCAGTGTGCATATGAATCATCTGTGGAACTTGATGAAATTTGGGTTTAGATTGGTAGGTCTGAAGTGGGGCCCGAGATTCTTCATTTTGGACATGCTTGGTGCTGATAGAAATGTTGCAGGTCCATAAACCACACTTGGAGTAGCAAAGGAGTAGACTATCTGCCCCTGGCCACCAAGTGTTTGCCAAGAAGTGAGATTATAACTCAGACTTTCACAAAGCTGAAGGATTTAAATTGCTGCCAAAATGAGGCCTCTGCCTCTTCAATCTTATTTCTTTCTGGTTGCATTTCCCCACTAACAGAATTTCTTTCATGTACGTTGTTTGTTATCAGAGAAAGCACCTTGCAAGCCAAATGGAATTACCTCTTTGATAAAGTCCAGAAGTCATAATTTCTTTTTCCTACCTTTGGCCTCCTTGAAAACATTTGTCTCATCTTGGTGCCTGTAGCACAGTGGTTACTGCATCAGCCACATACACCAAGGCTGGTGAGTTCGAACCCAGCCCAGGCCAGCTAAACAACAATGACAACTGCAAAAGAAAAATAGCCAGATATTGAGGCAGGCGCCTGTAGTCCCAGCTACTTGTGAGGCTGAAGCAAGAGAATGGCTTAAGCCCATGAGCTTGCTGTGAGCTGTGATGTCATAGCACTCTACCGAGGGTGACACAGTAAGACTGTGTCTCAAAAAAGAAAGACAGCATTTGTTTCCCATTGGTAACACCCCTCTACTAGTCAGCTGGAGTGGTCAGGACACTTCTAGAAGATGCCTGCTGGCATAGATATTCTTAGCTTACAATGTGAAGAGGCAAAGTTAATATAGCAAGATGGCAGGAGAGGTGGGGGGGGGGAGGAGGGAAGGAGAGGGGGATAGATTTTAAGGAGCTGGCTCATATTCACATAATTGTGCAGTCTGGTAAGTCCAAAATCTATAAGGTAGGCCATTAGACTGGACACTCAAGGGAGAGTTACTGTTGCAATCTTGAGCCCAAAGGAAGTTTGGAAGCACAACTTCTATGGGGAAGATTGGTCTCTTGATGCTTTCAACTGACTGGATGAGGTCCAGTCACATCATGGAGGATAATCTACTTCACTCAAAATCTACTAATTTAAATGTCAGTCACATCTAAAAAATCTCCTTCATAGCAACAGACTGGTTTTTGACAAAGCAACAGGGTACCATATTCTAGAAAGGTTAATATGTAAAATTAATCATCACACTATCTAACAGAAATATTTTTTTCCAACTATGATTCTGATGGAGTAGCAGTTCTTAACCTGTGGGTCTTAACCCCTTTGTAACAATGAAAATACATCCTGCATATCAGATATTTACATTATGATTCATAACAGTAGCAAAATTACAGTTACGAAGTAGCAATGAAAATAACTTTATGGTTACATGTCACCACAACATGAGGAACTGTATTAAAGGGTCACCACACTAGGAAGCATTAGGAAGGTTGAGAACCACTGTGATAGATGAAAAAGTTGTCGAAGAGAACGCAGATCTTCCATTCAGGTTGCAAAAGTTCCAAACAATTCCAAGCCACGTCCAGTATTGAGAAACATCTTGACTTTTAAATATTGCCTGTTAGGCAAGGGTGATCACCAGTTTCTTAACAAATAGAAACCATACATACTATCAGGATCTATAGCCTATCTTGCAAGCTCCTTATTCCTAAGTATTCATGGTTTCCTGTCTACAGTCATCTGGTAGAGTTCTATTTACAGTCATTCTCAGAATATCTTTGTCATCAACACTTAAAAGTTTTCAAACCTCTCTGATGAGCCTGACTGACTATGTAGGTTAGACACTGAAGCCTATCATGGACAGAGGCAGGTAAACAGGATGCCTTACAAGGTGGTACCTGTACAAGGCTTCCTTTTGGTGGATGTGGGTGCTCTGTGCTGTACCATAACCACAGAGGAAGTATGAGCACAAAAGGCTCACAGATTCATTGAAATCATTTTCCTTGTTGATTACTGATGCAGTGATTCAAATGATCATCCTGTGACACAGACAGCACACTGATAAAATCACCAAAATTAAAAAAAAATTAAAAGCCTAATTTGGAAAAACTACAAACAAAACTCCACAAGATCTCTTGCAATAACCAGGAATCATTTCCAACTTTTTGAAAAGCTAGGTGTCTTAGGTGGGTTTCCCAGAAAAAGGCTCTGAAATGAGAATTTTTGTGAAAATTATTATTATTTATTAGAAAGGTGGTATTAGGTAGAATCCCATAATGTATGACTTTGTCTTAATCTATGGAGGTCTAGAGAAGATTAATAGGAAGGCACTGAAGCATTTATATTCTTCTATCTACTAGTCATTTTTTAAAAGTCTATGTCTAGTGAGCCAGGGGTATGAGAGTAAGGCATATATTCCCAGGTACTTACGGCTCTCTTTGATTTTTTTTTTTAGACAAAAGTCTCACTCTGTCACCCTAAGTAGAGTGTCATGGCATCACAATTTACAGCAACCTCAAACTCTTGGGCTCAAGAGATCCTCTTGCCTCAGCCTCCCAAGTAGCTGGAACTACAGGTGCCCACCACAGTGTCTGGCTAATTTTTCTATTTTTGGTAGAGAAGGGGTGTCACTCTTGCTCAATCTGGTCTTGAACTCCTGAGCTCAAGCAATCCACCCGCCTTGGCCTCTCAGCCCATTAGGATTACAGATGTGAGCCACTGCACCCAGCCTTCTGGCTATCTTTGAATATAGGCAAAGCAGGCTGGCAGACTGAAAGTAGCCTCTTTCTCCCGCCCCCATCCCAGAAATACACAGCCCAGAGACTGAGCACAAGAAAATGGTAAAGGGGTGAACAGAGCTCTCATAGCGGATGCTAATTAGGGGAAACTTTCTTTCCTGACGCTTAGTTCCTATTAGGCTTTCTCCAGTTCCACCTATTTGTAGTTTTTCTAATCAGACAGACACCCTCTTGCCACATGCCTCCACCAAGAACAGGTGCCTCCTAGTCTCCATTGAAAGGTGCCTGAACTGTTCAACCTCAACTGTTCAACCCATATGTCCCAACACTTGTTGGTTTCACCTCTTTGAACTAAGGCTTTCACTTCTTACATACCTTTTACATTTCAATTTGAGCTAGCCTGTCCACTTTGCCTTTATATAACCCAAATTCCAAACCTAAATGACTCTTTAGTTTCACTTTGCATCAAACCCACTCAACCTAGCATCTTGTCATACAGAAATTAGTTCCTCTATGACAGTGAATCTCCCCCATCCCTAACTCCAACTGACCCAGCCTCCTAACATGGACTGGAAGTTTTATGTACTGTCCTCAATTACTCAGCCATGGTGTTTATGGAATTATAATTCATGTTTCCCTGACAACTTTCCTGAGAAATCAGCACCCAGAATGAAGAAAATCTCTGGAAATCGCAAGGTTCAGCGTCTCTCCCTGTTAATATTGTGCTCCCAGTTCTCTCAGAGCTTGTATGTTTATGTACTTCAACTGTCCTTATGCTGCAAACAATGAGAAAGCCCAGGGCATGCCTACTGATTTGCATCAGATTCTTTTCATAAACAACAATGGTAAGTTATCCAACTAGAAAATTCAATTTGGCCTATTTAATAACTAAGGAGAAATAGATGTGTCATACATTTGCATGGTAATAGTATTAAAAGTCTTGGTTTTGGTAAACTGAAGCAAGGTTTTAGTAAAGGAAAGGGGAACATATTTTCAAGTTTACATTTTCCAATGTTGTTAGTGTATCTATCAGCATGCTTAGAACACAAAGGCATTGGGTAGAAAATGACTTATAGTAAGAGTGACCAAACTATAACCTGTGTGCTAAATCTGGGCTGCCTGCTTTCATAAATAAAGTTTTGTGGGAAATATATCCACAGCCTACCTATGCTGTCTATGGCTGTTATCTCTTTTTATGCCAGAGTTCAACAGCTGAGTTCAGTAGCTGTAACACAGATGGTATGTCACAGAGCCTAAAATATTTACTATCTTATACTTACTGTTTAAGAAAGTTTTATTTCTTAACCTTTCAAAACTTTGATTTTGACAATAAATAACTACTGGTCACTCTGGATAAACAAACCTCTAGGAATATCCTCTAATTCAAATTCCTGGCTACTTCCAATGCCTCCATTCATGCTAATTTCATGCTAAATTCTACAACATTTGGTGTTCAGTGATACTCAGAATCTTCATTGTGAAGCAGAGGCCTTTTCACCTGAAAGATCTTTTTGAACTTGTTCTAGATTCTAAAAGCAAAAAAAATGTGAGAAATCATTTTTATAATAGTGTCTGATTTCAGCTTTACATGGTAATTAAGTCTTACTCAAATACCAAATGCCATCAACAAACCCCTCTCCCAAAGCCAGGCAAGGACAGCAGACAAAACTGTGAGTGAGGCCGTGACCTTGTAAAGGCCTTACCCTCTGTGATCAGTTGACCAAACAATGTCAACCCCCTGGCTGGGAGATATTCAAGCAAGCTTTGTTTTCACTCAGGACTTTGGTAGAAAAAAAGACTCATGAGAAATTAAAACTCCAAATGTGAGCTGTGTTTAAAACATGAATTTATACTCCTTATGTGTTGTAGAATTTTGTGGGAAATTAACATTAAATTGGTCTCCAGCAATTACACAGGATGCCTGCCAAAAACAAAAAGAAATGGCTCTGGAAGGGGTAACATTCCACAACTTACTACTTAGCATTTGCTCAGAGAAAAGACCCTGTTGATTATAAACTTCTAATCCAAAATTATGCATGCCAAACAACGTTAAAATGAACATATAACTTCATAGAGGTATTTCTGGAGAATAAACGTCTAGAAGTAAAACTGCTGGGTCGGGAGTAGGACCAATCCAGAGAGAGAGAATGTTTCCCCTAGATATGTGCATGGTTTGTGCTCACATTTCATTAAGTCTCTACTGAAATACTACCTCCTAAACAAATCTATGTACGTGCAATATGATGAATAAGCATAAAGCAAATGTTGTAGCTGTAAAACTACTATCTAGGTCAAGGAACTCTGGATTAACCAGTATCTCAGCAGCACCACCTATGTCCTTACATCCCATACCCCTTCCTACTCATCACCCTGTGTGTCACCCTAGAAATAACCAATGTTTTAGCTTTCATGGTAATCACTTCCTTGCTTTTCTTTACAGTTTGGAAAATTATGTGTGATTCCTAAATGATATTTTCTGATTTTGATGGTTATGTAAAAGATATCCTACCTTAGAGAGTCTTGTCCTGCTCATTATGTTTATAAGATTTATCTATGTTGTCATGGAGAACTGAAGTCCATTCACTTTCATTGCTGTAGAGCATGCTATCATACAAATATACTATAATTTATCTGTCACACTATTAGATCATTTAATGTGGAGTATCTAATTTTGAATCAAAAGTTTAGTTTATTACATCTCAAATAGGAAGCAGTACAATTAATCAATGTATGCCCCTAAATTATTGACTCAGTTTTGCCATCTTGGTGGTAGTCAGTTTATGCTAGCAGAGAAGAAGCCTTGAGGTGTGTAGAATTGAGATTGAGAAAGGCTTTTTCTTCAGGCCTGAAGCCTGGAAAAGTAAGTCAGTTGATGCAAGGTCTGGTGACTACAGGATAATGACAGAGAGTTTCCAAGGTCAGCCTCTGTAGCTTGAGCAGCACTGTTTGTGTAGCATGTGCTGAGCACTGTCTTGCAAGAGAGTTGGCCTGTCTCTTATCAACCAATCTTGGCTGTTCCATCTCAAGCATCCTCATGATTTCATCCACTTGGCTGCAGTAGGTATCCACAGTAGTTGACTGACCAGGCTTTATGAACTATAGTGGATAATACCAGTGCTGGACCACAAAACAGACACCATTAGGTTTTTTAATGAAAATTCGGTTATAGACCGTGTTTCAGTGTTTCATCTTTATCCAACCATTGTGACAAACACTTGAGATTATCAAAAAGAATCCATTTTTCATGGTGTAGAAATGGTTTACCTTTATGTCACGATGGCAAAGAAAGACAAGCTTTGAGATGATTTTTCCTCAGACACTCACTCAATTCACACAGAACCCATCTATCCAGCATTTTAAACTTATTGATTTGTTTTGAATAGTCTAATATTGTTGGAATAGTAATGTCAAACTTTGCTGCTAATTCATGTGTAGGTTGAGAAGGATACACTTCCACTACAGTTTTCAGCTCATCATTACCCACCTCAGTCTCAGCTCACCATGTGGCTCATTTTCAAGATTAAAATCACCAGAGCAGAATTTCTCAAACTGTGGATGTACTGTGCGTGCATTAGCCACATCCTTCCCAAACACTTCATTTATATTTGAAGCTGCATTAGTTTCATGATAGAACTCATTCAAAAATAACAAATTTTTTATTTACCCATTGTTACAGCAAATCACTCTTTAAAAACTTTTGAAAGATAATCCTAAGTCAAAAATGTGTGTTTTAAAGAATGAGGATGTGCCTTCACAATAAAAATATGACAAGAAGTGTCAAAGTAAAATGTCATAGATACTGTTAAACTTAGTACTTAAGGAAATGGGACGTTTCACACTTAATAACCTTTAAGATTAATGAATGTTTGCATTGTTTCTAGTTTGAAGCTATTATAGCATTCCTGTATGAGTCTCCTGGTGTACACAGGCACAATGTTTCCAAGGAATATAGTCAGGAATGAAATCATTGAGCCATAAGATGGTCATCTTTATTAGATGATGCCAGGAGCTTTTCTCCAAAGAAGTAGCATCAATTGTTTGACGTCTATAGTTCCATATCTTTGATGACAGTTGGTATGGTCAAGCTTTTAAATTTTTGTCCCTCTGAATGGTATGTAACAGTTGTGGGTTGTAACCTAAATGTGGGTTTTAATTCATTTTCGTTAATTTACTCTGTATGAATTCTAGTTTGAAAGCTGCTTTCAGCACACAGATGTCAATGACATGTCCTTTATTGTTAGTAGGGCAGCAATTAGTTTGTCACTCCTTTGAAGGTGAGTTGTTGGTTTGTCTCTGGACTTTTTAAAGAATTTCAGCATCTTTAGTTGTCTGAAGTTTTAACATGATGTATCAAGCTGTAAATTTCTTTTTATTTTTGCTACTTGGGTCTCTTAAATCTATTGAGTGATATCTACCATCGATTCTGAAAAATTCTCACCTATTATTTCTTGAAATATTATTTTGTTTCTTTCTGGGACTCTAGTTAAATAATTTTAGGTCTCACTGTATCCTTCATGCCTTCTTCCCTTTCTTCTGTTATTCCACGTTTTGTCTTTCCATGCTATCACGTCTTATGACCGTCCTTTCAGTTTGTTAATTTCTGCTTCAACTATATAAAATCTGATGCTAAATCTACTCAGTAAGCTCTTTTTAATTTTTTGCCCCTTTCTGTTGAGCTATTAATTTCAGTGTATTTTATTTTTCATCTCTACAAGTTTGGGGGCTTTTTTAATAGGCTATATGATTTTTTACGTTTTTTGTTTCCTGCAAATATTTTCAAGATTTTGTTTATCTATTTAAACACAAGAAACATTATTACTTTATAGCCTATGTTAAACAATTCCAATATCTCAAGTCTTTATGGGTTTAATCTGTGTCTAGTCTGTTGAAAACGAGGTTAATCTAATCCAGTGAAAACTGACTGGCATTACCCAACCTTCATTAATAGAAATAGAATGCCACTGTGCTTTTAAGATGGTATATTTTATTTCTACTGTGTTTTTTAAAAGTTCATTTTCTAACTTCTCGTCCTTAGACCTTGGAATGTTACATTCTATGAAGTTAGGAACTTTTCTTTTACCATTATATTCTCAACATCCATCATATGTACTTCATATACAGTATACACATACATCATACGCACTTTACATATGACCTTTTACAAATTGTTGAATAAAAATATTCTTTTAAAAATATTATAAAATACTTCTTCAAATATTGGGCAGCACCTGTGGCTCAAACGAGTAGGGCGCTGGCTCTATATGCTGGAGGTAGTGGGTTCAAACCCAGCCCCAGCCAAAAAACTGCAAAAAAAAAATTATACTTTATCAATAAGATATAACAGTCCTGTTTTTCCCTGCACCTTTGCTAACACTGTATATTCTCAGTCTTATAAATCTTTGCCTTTTTTTTTAATAAAAATGTGATATATTATGGCTTTAATTTTATTTATTTAATAATTAGTAAGGCATGGAGGCTGAAGTGGATAGATTACTTGAGTTCACAAATTCAAGACCAGCCTGAACAAGCCTGAGACCCCCCCCCACCCCCCGTCTCTACTAAAAATAAAATAGAAAAACTGAGGCAAGACGATTGCTTGAGTCTAGGAGTTAGAGGTTGCTGTGAGCTATGACAATGTCATGGCACTCTACCCAGGGCAATAGCTTGAGACTCTGTCTCAAATTAAAAAAAGAAATATTAGTAAGATAGAATTACTCTTTATTAACCATTTGTAGTAGTTTTCACGAAATTGTTTGGTATTTCCTTTGCTCGTTTTTCTATCAGGTTGTTTTTCTTATTGATTGAAGGGAATAAATAGAATGTACAAGGTCTGACAATTAAGTTGATGAAGCCATCTTAGAAAAAGTGCTATATACCTCATTGCTGAATACTATGGTCACCTTTGAAGTACTCCTCTTGGGAAGCTATGCACTGATGCCAGCTCCTCGTCCACCCTTCAAAATACTTTTTCTAGGGCAAAACACTTTTTTGCAAACTCTATTGTCCAACCTCATACAATGACAGTGCTGATGGCCATTCCAGAAAGAATTCCAAAATTGCTTTGAATAATACATAGAATATAATTTACATCTGCAGATCAGGGAAGGATTCTCTGTAAACAGGGTACTTAAACTGAAGACTAAGGAATGAATAGGCATGACCTAGGTACATAGTTTAGACATGGTTTATCTTCGGGAGAAACAGCATTTTCAAAGATTGGAAAGATGTGGGCATACCCAGAGAACAGAAAGAAAGCTAGTGTATCTGGATCATCAGGTATAGAGTAGCCAACCACAGTGGTTTTCAATGTTAAAACTGAGAACGTTCCAGCAGCACCTGTGGCTCAAGGAGTAGGGTGCCAAACCCATATACCAGAGGTGGTGGGTTCAAACCCTGCCTCAGTCAAAAGAAGACTGCAAACAAACAAACACGCAAACAAAAACCTGAGAAAGTCCCAAGCAAACTAAGATGCCTGAGCACTCCCTAACAGGAGTGAGATGGAGTGTGGCATGGGGTGAGGCTGGAGGTGAGGTGGGGAGGAGCAAGTAAGCAGGGGCCATGAAAGCCATGTGGAAATTTCTTAGAAAAATAAAAGGGGAAAATATATTTTATACATAATAAGTGTAAATTCTTCTATGTAATCATTCGTAAAACCCAATTTGAAAAACAAAATTCATAGCTAAAATGGTGAGATAATTATTACTGAAATAGTTAATTATAAAATATAAATTTATAAAAATTTAACAATGCAAATAGCTGAAGTATTATGCAGCTTCACTCAATAAAATGAAAATGTTTTAAACAATGGGAAGGAGAAAAATTATCAGCGTTAAAGTAAGAAAATGTTACACATTTCTGAGTCTAAGATCTGAATTAATGGTATCCTGTTAAAAAGCCTCTAGAAAATTCTTTAGCCTATAATAAATCTTGACTATGGAAGAGGTATATATATAGAAATATAAATTTGGGCCCTTCAGTGAGATTGCTGTGTACTCAACTAGAACTATGTTTATTCCAATAGTACAGCTTTGTTCCAGGCATGCAATTTTTCTTTCATAAGCCATTAAACTAAAAATAACTTTCTATCTTCCTAAGAGAAAATTAAACAAAATAGGAATACATTCATTTCAGAATATAACTGGAAAAACAGGAAGAGCTGTAGGTGTAATTTATTAATGCTGACACAGAGCAATCCATTTAAAGATATTCTCTATAATCCCATGCCACAAGGGACAGAACACATTTCACTGTCACCACATCTCCCAGTCCCTGAAGGTTTTATTTCCATGATAAAAGCAGAAAATCAACCTGCTCTAAGGCATTGATTGCATTTGCTGATACTATAGCTCTCCAAGGACTATTTTTCTGAAAAGTTGAAGAACAAGACAAAATTATTTATCAGACAATTTGCATCTTATTTGGGATTCTCAAAGATGAAAAACTGCTGTGCCTAGCAAATCCTGAAGCCAGGCATTTGGATGATTCATTCTGAAACTCCCAAACTCTTTGGAAGTAATATATAAGTAAATAAATATACTTCACCGTACAATTATCCCCATAGGAGGCCCCACAAAACAATTTCCAGATCTTACATCTACCTACTTAGAACATAAAATGATGTTGATTAAAGTATAAAAGTACATCATCTCAGTAAGAATGCCGAATTTTACAACCATTACAATTATATTGGCAACATTAATTCTGCCTATTAATGATTTCACATTCACGGAATTCAAATAGAATAAGGCTTTTACCTTACAGCACCCTATTCATAGAATGGGTTCCTACTGCTTCATTATCCCTTTTCCAATTTATTAAAAATTGTTTAATGGGGCAGTACAAACATTGAAATTATTCATGATATCCCAGAATATTTACTACCAATTCTTTCAATGTTTCACTACATCCCTAGAACAATAGTTCCCAAAGAGTGGTCTAGGGGCCCTAGGGAGTCCTTGAGATGCTTTCAGGAAATCCAAATGCCAGACTATTTCATGACAATACTAAGTTGCTATTTGCTGTTTTCACTCTTGTCCTACCATTAGCATACAGTGGAGTTTTTCAAACTACATGGTGTGTACTGTCACAATAGTCTAAATGCAAAACAAATGTGAGAATCCAGCTGTGTTCTATTTGTCCAGTCATTAAAGCAATTATAAAAGTGTAAAACAACCCTACTCTTCTCAATAATTTTTCATTTTAGAAAATAGTTAATTTTCATACTAAATGTTATTTATGTTATCATGTAGTAAGCTTATTACTGTGTTTTTGTTTTGTTTTGTTTTTGAGACAGAGCCTCAAGCTGTCTCCTTGAGTAGAGTGCCGTCGCATCACAGCTCATAGCAACCTCCAACTCCTGGGCTCAAGCGAGTCTCCTGCCTCAGGCTCCCAAGTAGCTGGGACCACAGGCGCCTGCCACAATACCCGGCTATTTTTTGGTTGCAGCCACCATTGTTGTTTGGTGGGCCTGGGCTGCATTCGAACCTACCACCTTAGGTGTATGTGGCTGGCACCTTAGCCCTTGAGCCACAGGCGCTGAGCCTATTACTGTTATTTTTAAGTAACATTTTTAAGTTCTTAATTTTACTTACAGATGCAGTATATACCTATAGATATAACTATAAAAACAAAAGCTCTTTGGTATCCTGGAAAACTTTTAAGAGTATAAAGGTGTTTGAAACCTGTTAGCCTGGAGTTCATTCAAGAGCTGGGAACATCACTATCTGCAAGGAAGATATCACCCTATTTACATGATCAAGATGAACACCTATAGTAAAAAAAGGGCATGCCAACATCACATACCCTTGATATGAGCACTGAGAAGGACACAGCTCCATGTCAATGGTAGTCTTTCCCAGAATACACAACCTCAACCTGATTATGAGAAAACACCAGGCAAATTTACTGAGACATAATCTACAAAATATATGAACTAGCATCAAAAGTAGCATCAAGGCCATAAAAGACAATGAAAGGTTTTCTGGTTTTTGATGATTACACTATGGCTATGTAAGATGTTAACATTAAAGGAATTTGGGTAGGGGATTCTAGAAACACACTATACTTTTTTTTTTTTTTTTTTTTTTTTACAAATTTTCTATAAGTTTAAAAAATAAATTCATCGAAACAGAAGCAATAATATTATTAATATAATCTTCTTTACAACATCATAAGGACTTAGAGGCAACCAGTGTGAAATGTTTTCCACATTACCTAACCTATAAATGGAGGTCACTATTTTCATTCTTCTGCTCAAAATCTTTCAGTGGTTTCTCATCCTTTTGTGAGAAGAGTTTCTATTTTGTGGGTTAACATGCTCAAACCCTGGGCAGCCTGATTCCAAGTTACCTTTTTACCTTGCATTATCTTTTTATTATGGTAAAATATACATTACATAAAATTTACCATTTATTAAGTGTACAGTTGAGTGGCATTAAGTACATTCACATTGTTGTACAACCATCATCACTACTCAAATTCAAAACTTTTTTATCTTCCCCAAAGAAAACTTTGTACCATAAAACAATAACACTCCATCTCTTTTCCCCCAGCTCCTGGCAACCACCATTCTACTTCCTGCTTCTATGATTCTGACCACTCTATGTAGCTCATAAAAGTGGAAGCATACAGTATTTTTCCTTTTATGTCTGACTTATGTCACTTACTATAATGTCTTCAAGGTTCATCCACATGGTAGCATGTGTCCAAATTTCCTTCCTTTCTTTAAAAGCTTTAGCTGCATAACATTTCACTATATGTATATACCACATTTTGTTTGTCCATTCATCTATCAATGGACATTGGGGTTGTTTTTGCTTTTGGGCTATGGTAAATAATGCTGCTAGGAACATGGGTATACAAATATCTCTTTGAGGTCCTCCTTCCAATTCTTTTGGGTATATAATCAGAAGTGGAACTGCTACATGATATGTTTTACACAATGGCTGTTCCATTTAACATTCCCACCAGCAGTGCACAGGGTTCCAATTTCATCACATCCTAGCCAACACTTGTTTTGGTTTTTTGACTATAGCCATCCTAATGCGTGTGAGGTAGTCTCTCAATGTGATCTTAATTCGCATTTTCCTAATGATCAGTAATTTTAAACATTATTTAATGTGCTTATTGTCCATCTGCATATCTTCTTTGAAAAAAATGTTTATTTATGTTGGTGGCTCATTCCATAATTAGGCTATTTATTTGTTGTTGTAGAATTTTTTTTTCAAACTGGTTAACATAGACTTCCCAGCATTTTCTTAGTTATTGTGTAAGACATTTATATTCTACATTTAGTAAATTTCACAAGTACCCTTGTAAGATGCACCGTAAGTGTGGTCCCACAAATTACTCTCCCTCCACCCATCCTCTTTTCCCCTCCTTCTCCCCTTTCCCCTTCTTCTTCGGCTATAACTGGGTTACAGCTTTCATATGAAAGCAATAAATTGGTTTCATAGTAGAGCTGAGTACATTGGATGCTTTTTCTTCCATTCTTGAGAGACTTTGCCAAGAAGAATATGTTCCAGTTCTATCCATGTTGCTGTTGTAGAATTTTAAGAGTCCTTTCTATACTATAGATATTCCTTGTCTATACCTGTCTACACTATGGATATTCTTTATCAGATGTGTGCTTTGCAAATATTCTCTTCCACTCTGTGGGTTTCCATATTATTCTGTTAATACTTTCCTTTGACACAGAAAATTTTAAATTTTGAAGTCCATGTTATCTTTTTTTTTGTTTGTTTTTATTGCCTGTGTTTTTGTCATATCCAAGAAATCACTGTCATATTCAATGTCAGGACAATACCAGCTTGATTGTAAAATAGGGAGATTTTCCTGGATTATCTGGGTGGGTAATCCAGTGTCTTAGAAATGGAAGAGCTAAAGAGAGAGAACCAGAGAGGTATCAGCATAAGTAGGACTTAGTCCCATGGTGCTGGCTTAGAAGATAAGGAAAGGGGTGTACAAGCCAAGAAATGCAGGATCCTCTAAGAGGTGGAGAGGGCAAAGTCACTAGAGCCCCAGAGGAATGCAGCCCAGCTGGTATCTTGATTTTAGCCCTCTGAGACTAATTTATGACTTCTGATCTCCAGACTGCATAAGATAATCAATTCACATTATTTAAGTCACTAAGTCTGTGTTTATTTGTTACAGCAGCAATAGGAAAGCAATGCAGTGATTTTTTTTCAAAGTATTTCATGTAATACTTTTTTTTTGTAATACTTTTAATTAACAAAGAATAAGCTGAAACTGATGAATTTCTGAACTTTAGAAAAGTGTTTCTTTACCACAAAAGATATTAGTTACCAACATATATCTCTGTAAAGAATAACAATATAAAAAATGTGAGAAAGCTGGATTCATTATGCCTTTTATTAGTTATGTGTTTCATTTTTAGATAATACTTATTTGCTCCCTGATAT
The DNA here is from genome assembly GCA_963574575.1 of Galagoides demidoff. NCBI lineage: Eukaryota > Metazoa > Chordata > Mammalia > Primates > Galagidae > Galagoides > Galagoides demidoff. The sequence continues at coordinate 22,431 of CAUYQV010179741.1, forward strand.
TCCTGATAAGGAAGTCAGTACGCTAAGGCTTTCTACAACCCACCTCCCGTATCCTTCCAATTTTGGTTATATGTCATTTTGATGTTGTTAAGGTTTGTAATATTTATAAAAATTATACTTTGTTCTGAAACCATGATTCCCTGAGATCTTTAGTGTTTATAATCAGGAGATTCTCCTGGAATTTAATCCTCAATTCAAGGACTCAATGCCTTCAATTTCTTGATTCTTAAGTTCTTAATTTTTATTTTTCTCATTAAACTATTAGTAGACATTTTCAAAAGATGTTATATTTTCTAAATTCTTATAAGCCTGTAACCCCTCCCGAGTCCTCCCCATCTCAACAAATGGCAAGTCCTTTGTTTCCAGAGTTCAGGGCACATACCTTAGTATTACCTTAGAGCTGAGGAGAAGAATGTATATTCTTTTTTTTTTCTTGAGACAGAGTCTCAAGCTGTTACTCTGGATAGAGTGCTGTAGCATCACAGCTCACAGCAATTTCAAACTCTTAGGCTTAAGCGATTCTCTTGCCTAGCCTCCCAAGTAGCTGGGACTACAGGTGCCCACCACAACACCCAGCTATTTTTTGTTGTTGTTGCAGTTATCATTGTTGTTTTAGCTGGCCTAGCCAGGTTCAAACCCTCTAGCCTTGGTGTACATAGCTGGTGCCCTCCCCAGTGAGCTATGGGTGACCCCAGAACGTATATTCTTTAGCTTTGGGATGCAGTGTTCTATATATGTTTATCAAGCACAGATCTAGGTTCTCATATAAGTCCCTTGTATCTTTGTTTAGTTTCTGTTTAGAACAATGGTTCTCAACCTTCCTAATGCCGCAGTGTATTTTCATTGTTAAAAAGGGGTCACGACCCACAGGTTGTGAACCGCTGGTTTAGAGGATCTGTCCAGCTCTGTAAGAGAAGTGTTAAAGTCCCCTATTATTATTGTGTTATGGAATATCATATTGCTCAGACTAAAAAAGGTCTGTTTCAAGAATCTGGGAGCACTTATGTTGGCTGCATAAATATTTAGAATTGAAATGTTTTCTTGTTGTATTTTTCCCTTGACCAATATGAAGGGTCCATCTTTGTCTTTTTTGACTTTGGTTGCTTTAAATCCACTGGTATCTGAGAATAAGGTTGCAACCCCTCTTTTCTTCTGAATTCTATTTGCTTGAAAAATTGTTTTCCATCCCTTTACCTTGAGTTTTAATTTGTCCTTCAAGGCTAGGTGTGTTTCCTGCAGACAACAAATAGATGGCTTATGTTTTTTTATCCAATCAGCCAACCTATGTTTCTTCAGTGGGGAATTCAAGCCATTAACATTTATTGAGATAATTGATAAGCGTGGTGGAATTCTATTCATCTTATTTTGTGAAAGGCCATTGCTTAGTTTTATCTTTTGCATCTTTGTGGAAGCTAGGTTCTGTCCTTTAATTTCTGGGTACTTACTTTGCTGGTGGTCCATTGTGATGATGGTCAGTGTGTAGAACAGGTTGAAGTATTTCCTATAGAGCTGGTCTTGTTGTGGCAAAATTTCTTAATGTTTGCATATCACTAAAATATTTGATTTCTCCATCAATTTTAAAGCTTAGCTTAGCAGTATATAGAATTCTGGGCTGAAAATAGTTTTAAGTAGATTAAAGGTAGATGACCTACTGTCTTCTGGCTTGAAAAGTTTCATTAGTGAAGCCCATAGTCACCCGGATAGATTTGCCCCTGTCTGTCAATTGGCACTTACTCCTGGCAGCTTAAAGAATCTTCTCTTTTGTCTTCACTTTGGATAGGTTCATGACAATGTGTCTTGTGGAAATTTGATTTGAGTTGAGACAACCTGGGGTCTGATATCCCTCTGAAAAGAATGTGTGAGAATCTTTGGTGATACATGGACATTTTTCATTTATGATATCCTCTAGTAGGGCTTCCATGCCTCTGGGGCCTTCTTCTTCCCCTTCTGGGATACCTATAATTCGTATGTTTGAACGCTTCATGAAGTCCCATAATTCTATAAGTGAACGTTCTGCTTTCTCTCTTTCTTTTTCTATCTCTTTAACTATCTGAGTTAGCTCAAGAGCTTTATCCTCTACCTTTGAGAGCTTTCTTCTGCATGGTCTAGGCTGTTATTGATTCTTTCTACTGCATCTTTAAATTCCCTGATTGATTGCTTCAATTCCTTCAGCTCCACCGTATCCTTTCTATATTCTTCATATCATTCATCTCTTATTTGATTCTGTTTTTGGATTTCCTTTTGGTTATTTTCCACTTTCTTAGCAATTTCCTTGTTTTTACCATCTATATTTTAAATTCCCCTCCTGTCATTTCTAAGATTGCTTCACAGATGGAATCCTCTGCAATAGGAACCTCATGATACCTTGCTGGGGGGCAGTTGCTCTGTTCTGGTTGTTAATATCTCCAGGATTTTTCTGCTATTTCTTCCTCATGACAGTTTTCTTTTTGTCTGTTTCCTTGCCTTAATTTTTCCTTTCACTTCCTCTTGCTATTTAGGTTACCATGCTTCTGACCTAAGGTACTGAAGTGTCCATTTGGTAAAGGACTAAAAGAACAAGAAGAGTGAAGAGCAAGAAGGGATAAAAGATTCAAAAGAAGAAGAAAAGGGAAAGGATAGGGGGTGAGTAAAAGGGGAGATTGACAAAAAGAAGGGAGGCACAGAAAGAGAGAGACAAAAGTAATAGTGGCATACAGTAGGGCACTGTGACTCATACACACAAATCCCAACCTGTGGTCAGGCTGGGCTGGGTGGGTCTCTTGACGTCTGCAGCTCCTAGCCAGTCTGAGCAGACACAGCACCCCACCTCCAACCAATACAGAAGAAAAACAAAAACACCACAAATCAAACCAAATGAACAAACAAAAAACCTTATGAGATAAAATTAGGGGAAAAACAAATATCAGAGGCAGAAAAACTAGCAAAAAATCAGGTCCCTATTATTAAAAACAGCAAGAATGAAAAAATATGAATATGAAGCTTATTCCCACACTGCAGAAATTATCCCAAAAAAATTGAGGAGGAAGGAGTCTTTCCCAACACATTCTATGAAGCAAACATCACACTGATACCAAAACTAGGAAAAGACCCAACAAAGAAGGAGACTTCAGACCAATTTCACTAATGAATATAGATGCAAAAATTCTCAACAAAATCCTAGCCAACAGACTATAGCTTCTCATCAAAAAAGTCATACATCATGATCAATAGGTTTCATCCCAGAGATGCAAGACTGATTTAACATATTCAAGTCCATAAATGTAATTCATTCTATCAACAGAAGCAAAAATAAAGACCATATGTTCCTCTTAATAGATGCAGAAAAAGCATTCGATAAAATCCAGCATCCTTTTCTAATTAGAACAGTGAAGAATATAGGCATAAGTGGCACATTTCTTAAACTGACTGAAGCCATCTAGGACAAACACACAGCTAACATTTTACTGAATGGGGTAAAACTGAAAGCTTTTCCACTTAGGACTGGAACCACACAAGGTTGTCCTCTATTACCACTACTATTCAACATAGTGCTGGAAGTTCTAGCCAATACAATTAGGCAAGAGAAGGAAATAAAGGGCATCTAAATGGGAGCAGAGGAGGTAAACTCTCCCTCTTTGCTGATGATATGATCTTATACTTAGAGAACCCCAAAGACTCAACTATAAGACTTCTGGCAATCACCATAAAAACATAGTAAAGTCTTAGGATATAAACTCAAGGCCCACAAATCAGTAGCCTTTATATATGCCAACAACAGCCAAGATGAGAAGCTAATTAAGAACACAATCCCCTTTACCATAGCTTTAAAGAAAATTAAATACCTAGAAATATACCTAACAAAAGAGGTAAAGAAAATTACAAAACCCTAAGAAATAGGAAAAGAGATTAACAAATGGAAGAACATACCACACTTATGGCTGGGAAGAATCAACATTGTTAAAATGTTTATGCTTCCCAAAGTGATCTACAGATTCAATGCCATCCCTATTAAAATACCAACATCATACTCTCATGACTCGGAAAAAATGATTTCTCCATTTTGTATAGAACCATAAAAAATCCCATATAGCTAAGGCAATTCTTAGTAACAAAAACAAAGCTGGGGCATCAGCCTACTAGATTGTAGGCTGTAGTGATCAAAACAGAATGGTCTTGGCATAGAAACAGAGACATAGACATCTGGAATAGAATTGAAAACCAAGAGATAAAATTAACATCTTATAGCCACCTAATCTTCAATAAACCAAACAAGGACATACATTGGGGGAAAGAATCCCTATTTAATAAATTGTGCTGGGAGAACTGGATATCCACATGTAAAAAACTGAAACTGAACCTGCACCTTTCTCCACTCACAGAATTGATTCAAAAATGGATAAAAGACCTAAACGTAAGGCAGGCAATGGTAAAAACCCTCAAAGAAAGCATGGGAAAAATACTTGAAGATATTGGCCTGGGGGAAGACTTTATGAAGAAGATTTCCATGGCAATTGCAACATCAACAAATAAACAAATGGGACTTATAAACTGAAAAACTTCTGTACAGCTAAGGAGACAACAACCAAAGCAAAGAGACAACCTACAGAATGAGAAAGGATATTTGCATATTTCAAATCAGACAAAAGCTTGATAAGTAGGATCTATAGAGAACTCAAATTAATCCACATGAAAAAAAGCCAACAATCCCATATATCAATGGGCAAGAGACATGAATAGAACCTTGTGAAAATATGCTCACCATCCCTAATTATTAGAGAAATGCAAATCAAAACCACCCTGAGATATCATCTAACCCCAGCAAGAATGGCCCACATCACAAAATCTCACAACTGCAGATGTTAGTGTGGATGTGGAGAGAAGGGAACAACACTTTTCCACTGGTGGTGGGACTGCAAACTAATACAACCTTTCTGGAAGGAAGTATGGAGAATCTCAAAGAACTCAAGCTAGACCTCCCATTTGATCCTGCAATTCCATTACTGAGCATCTACCCAGAAGGAAAAAAAAATCCGTTTACCATAGGTCACTTGCACTAGACTGTTGCAGCTCAATCTGCAATCACCAAAATGTGAAAACAGCCTAACTGCCCACCATCCCAGGAATGGATTAACAAGCTGTGGTATATTTATACAAAGAAATACTATTCAGTTATTAAAAAAGATGGAGACTTTACATCTTTTGTATTAACTTGGATGGAAGTGGAAAACATTATTCTTAGTAAACCATCACAAGAACGGAGAAGCAAGAATCCTATGTACTCAATTCTTATATAAGGACAATTAATGAGCTAGTACTTGGTAGGGGGTGGGTGAAGGGGAGAGCAGAAAAAGGAAGGGAGAAAGGGGGTAGGGGAGGGCCATGTTGTGTAACACACCTTTTGGGGGCAGGACACAGTTTAAGAGGGACTTTACCTAACAAATGCAATCAATGTAACCTGGTTCTCTGTACCCTCAATGAATGCCCAACAATTTAAAAAAAAGTGAAAACAATTATTGAGCACTAACTACTTTCTAGCAGCTGCTCTAAATGCCTTACATATGTTATTTTATTTACTCCTCATAGTAATGCTACGTTATCAATATTATTTCTATCATATACATGAGGAAATTGAGGCACAGAGTTTAAGTAATTTGATCCAAATTATACAGTTAGTGATTCTCAAAGCTAGAACCTGCACACAGTCTGATTATAATCTGATCTCTTGAGCATTATACATGAATGAGATAAAATGGTTGATTCCTATTTCTACAGTGAACAAGGGAAGTGCTATGGCTTCCATTTTGTGTCCCCCTAAAATTCACATGTTGAAACCCAATCACCCATGTGATAATACTAAGACGCAGAGCCTTTGGGAGGTGATCAGATCATGAGGATGGAGCCTTCATGTATGGGATTAGTGCCCTTATTAGAGAGATCACAGAGACCTGCTTTTCCCCTTCCCTATGTGAGGATGCACTGAGAAGGCACTGCCTATGAACAAGGAAATGGGACCTCACCAGACACTGAATCTACCAAAGCCTTGATCTTGGACATCTCAGCTTCTAGATCTGTAATAAATAAATTTCAGTTGTTTATAAGCCACCAATTCTGTGATGTTCAGCAAACATCACAACAAGTTTATTAGCTTCCTAAGCCTATTGGTAACAAAGTAAGGGTCTTAGAACAAACTTAGTGTTTTCAACAACAGAAATTTTTATTTTCTCACAACTCTAGAGATCAGAAGTAATGAAGGTACTAGCAGGGTAGTTCCTTCTCTAGAAGGAGAATCTCCTTCTCTGAAGGATAATCTGTTCCAGGCCTCCTCTGAGCTTCTGGTGGCTATCAACAATCCTCAGTGCTCCTTGGCTTGTAGATACATCACTACGATCTCTTTACATCATCTGTGTGTCCCTATGTCTGTTTTCTCTTATCTAAAAGACTTATCTTTGGATTCAAGGTGATCTCATCTGAAGATCCTTACCTTAATTATATCTGCAAAGATCTTTATTCCAAGTAAGGTCATATTCTGAGGTTCCAAGTGAATGTATCTTTTAGGGGTCACGGGGTCACAAGTCAACCCAGTACAAGGAGTAATTAAACACCTCCAGATAGAGGAAAACTTCACTGTAGACCCTACAGGGCAGAACCAAGTCTGTCTTGCTCACTACTGCATTCTCTGTTCCCAGCAGAGTAGACTCCTGACAAATATTTGTTGAAGGTTGAATGTTGATAAAAATGATGCCCAGGAAATACAACACTGAAGCATATGAAACACAATTGCCTGGAAGCAGTAAAGGCAATTAGATTGCAAAGGTTCGAGGCTATAAGAGTACCCACAAAAGTACAAGGGCAACAGCAGTGTAAAATTGCTTAAAGGAAGAATTCCAGAATTTCTAAAAGGAAGAAATTCTAAAGAATTTCTAAAAAAAAAAAAAAAAAAAAAAGAGGTAGTTTTGAAGTAATTTCTATAGAACCACACAAGGCAACAGCTTTTGAAGTTCAGAGAGGCAAATTCCCACTTGAGAAAATAAAATCTATCATAATAAATGTTAAAATCTATTATAATAAACATTAGTTCTTTTCTTATCATTGTAAAAAACAAAATTTCAGTAGTAAAGGAACCAAAATGAACTGTCACTGTTTAGGACACATAACCATCTTGGAGATGGGACCTCACAAAGCACACTTCTTTATACCAGCCTGTGTGATAAACAGGCCATTATGCTACTGCACATAAAGGACATACCCACACATGATGTTACTGTAGGCCAGCTCTAGTGCTGTTCCTGGGTTAGGCCTACATCTGCCTCTGGACCCCTCATTAACTCAAGGTTAGGTCACTTGCTCCCAGAGGCCCGTAAATGACTGTTAGCTATTTCATCTAACCCTTCACCTCTAATTAAATTTATTTCCTATTCGGTCTTACATAATTGGCTGTTTTGAACACTTCTGATTCATTAACATAACCAATTGTATTTTAATAAGTGTAAATCTTTTCCTTTACTAGTTGGGAGGAAACTGTAATTAGATAAAGTCTGAAAGACTTTCTTATCAGTCTTTCTGACTTTGAGGGCTTTTACCTGTCACATGTTTAGTGTGAGGCAGTATAAAGGTATCACAGTATTGGACCCTGATAGGATCTGGAGGTAGGACTTCAAACACTGGTCCTCATTTCTTTTATTTATTTTCTTCCTCACAGCATGGAGGAGAAACCCTGGACTGAAAGTTACAAACTTGGGGCTGGGGCCCAGTTCAACAATACTCTTTTATGATTCACCTCTTTGTACTTCAGGACCTCATCTATGAAAAAAGGAAAGGGCTATTAATATATGTAGTCAGTATTTGAGAATTTTCACAAACCAATCCTTCTTCCCAAATAATAATTAGAAAATGAGGGCAATAGAATTTTTTGTAAGTTTCAACTTAAGTTGAAATATAAGAACACATTTTAATAATGATAGTGATTATTGAAACAGGCCTCCGACCAGAATCACCTGTATAATCTTAAAAAAATTTAAATACATAAATTTTACCTTAGGGCAGCACTGCCTAATAAGACTTTCTTTGAAGATGACACATTCTAGAAGTATATTGTCCAATGTGATAGTCACTAACCATATGTAATTATTGTTTAAAATGTGACTGAGGAATAAATTTTTACATTGTATTTAATTTTAATTAATTTAAATTAAAATTGCCATATGTGGCTAGTGGCTATAGGATTTGACAGTATAGTTTTAGACACATTTGTTTCAGTGTGTGCTCCTAAAACCAGCAGCATCAGCATCACCTGGGAACTTAATCAGAAATGCAAATTTTTGGGGTCTACCCCAGACCCACTGAATCAGAAGCTGTGGAGCAGGGCTCTAACAGTGGGGTGCTGGTAAATGTTTAACAACTAGCTCTTGGGGAAAAGGAAACCCTGTTCATTAGGATTTGCCAGTGTCCTTGACGTAAGTTCTCTCACCACGGATGATTTCAAGCACTTGTATGATACCACTGAACACAAGGTTGGAATGAAATATATACAATAGGCTCTGAAGGGCAGTGGGGGGCTTGTTTTAATAAGCCCTTCTGATGCACAGTATACACTGAGAGCTACTGATCAAGACCTTCTAAATCAGAGTCTAACGCAACAGAGGCTAGGGTGTTTGACATTTCTCAAATCTCCGTAATGGATTCTGATAAGCAGCCCAATCAGAAAGCCTGGACTCAGAGCACACACATGCCAAGCCAACTTGAGGTGACAAAGTCAGATTATTAGGACCTCTTGCTCCTGAGTACAGACAAGACTGAGCCTAGGACCCTCAAAGTGGAGGCTCAGATCCAGCCTGTCTTCCCTTATAGCAGCCATTCGGCAACCTTGATAAGATCAATGATATCACAGGCATAACCCACTCTATGGGCAGACCCAAGATGTAAGCAACACTAGTCTGCTAGCCATGACTTTGCTCTTTTCTCTGTCACTTAAGAAAAGGAGTGAGAACTGTATTAGGATAATCTGAAATCTGTTCCAATTAATTTTTATTTTAATAGAATCTCTTATAAACCAAAAAATTTCTAAACACACCCTGTAGCTAGCTATTTATAACATACAGTAGTTTAAAAAAAAAAAAAAAACGCATCAAGCCACTATTTATCACTTCTAGGCCATGCCTGTCTTTAATATAAATCCGACCTGCCTACCTCAATAGATTTGTGATAAGAAACAAATAATAAAAACTATGCACATTAAATATTATCTGGAATATTCTAAGGCCAGGTTGAGCCCTAAGGGAGGCAAAATCATACATCTATTTGAAATGAGCATCATAGCACAGTCTTAGCAATCTGTACTATGAGAAAGCAGCCTGCTAGAATTTCTTTATATTCTAACTAAAGGAAAAATAATAAAAGCAATTCAGAGAAACTTGTCTAAAACCAGAAGGTCACTTATACATACAGCCTCTGAGGTAGAATGGAGAAAAAATCCCTATGTATTAGGCAAATCACCTGATTTCATTATAAACCCAAAGGAGAGAGTTCCATTAAAACAGCTGCACACATTACCTGAATATTTCCATTGCAAAAGTCATAGTTATGCTCACCACGCTCTACATTTTAATCTATTGAGTTTGGCCTAAATCCCAAATGGGACTATGGTGGAAAAACTGATGTATATTCTTGTCCTTATTATACTCCTTAGCACAAAATATATTTACATTTAGAATGTACTTAGAGAAAATAGCTGGAAAATTCAGCTGACAATTTATGGGCTTTGGATAGCAGACAAAGGAGCATAATGTAAAGAAGGAACTTTGTCCTGGGTTCTACTTCTGCGTATAACAGTGGCATCCCTGACCCTCTAAGAAGGGGGTGTCCGTTTAGACATGCTTTCCTCAGCATGGGTTAGAGAGCCATTCACAGTCTTCTGCCTTGCCTCCCTCTATCCCCACACACACTTGCAGGGATTTGGCTCTAAGTCCGAGAGCTGTCTACAGTCCTAACAAAGAAGATAATTTCTCTTGGGGCTAACTGGTCCAGATAGACCGTTCATACTTTCTGAGTCCCCTAGCCATTGCTTCTTTCCTTATATATACTTTTACACTTAAACAATCATCAAGACTATAATTTAATAAGTGGAACTATTCCAAAGTGATTTTATATTTTTGGTAAGTGCAAAAGCTATAGCAAATGAAAATACTACATTCCAAATTACACTTAATACATATAGAGAAGGTGCTTATAAGCTAAAATTGGGAGGTTTCCTAGGTAGTTAAGAACTGAAATATTACTCATTACCAGTTAAAAGATTTTATTTGGAACTTGAGAAAATATAGCACCTTGATTTGACATTGCTTATACTTTTCTGGTAAAAGATTGCTGTGTACTTTCTGTTTCATGCACTGCGCTAAAGTGTTTGTGTAGCATTTACTTTATTTCTCACTAAAGCACTGCAAAACGGATATCATTATTATTCCAGTTATACAAATGAGAAAACTGAAGCTTAAAAATATTGAATTTTTTTTTTAACCCAGCCCACATAGCTGGTAAATAGCAAAAGTAAGGAAAAGTCTGGTCCCAAATCTCTTTCAACTACATCAGTGGCTTTTAGGTTAGTGGATTTTTTGTAGAATGCCTAGGAATATTCCAGACATTTTAGGCATTCTTACCTTGAACATATTGGAAATAAAAGTATTCTACGTTAGAGAAAAGTAATGAGTTCTAGGATGTTTATCTAAATATTATTTAATCATCTCAAGCATGCAGATGGTACAAATGAACTGTAGTATCTATAGAAGTACACCTCTTGGATACCCCTTTTCAAGAATTTGCTGAAGCTGCAAGGCACATGCAGTGAGTTCACAGGCTCCACCTGCAGCGTGTTGGGGACTGATTGAGCATTTGAGCAAATGGAGGATAGTAGGAGTAGGACATAGCATTTCTGCCAAATATGGGATTCCTCTATGGAAATCTTTGTACCGAGGCTGCTTATTGGGCTGACTGAGCTCCAGTGTCGTCTGAGACTTTCCTACCCAGTCCTCCTTCCTTCCTCCTTGCCTTTCACAGGTGTCAGACCTACATCACAGTCTGAAGGCTCTTTACTCCTGATCCTTCTACTATTTTTCTTTCAACAGACATTACCCCCAGTATATCTCTTACATTTCTAACTCTGTTTTGGTGTCTGCTTTCCAGAGAACACACAATCCATAAGAAGTCTAATATTTTCACATAGTGGTCCTACCAGGCCTGTTATTCAAAAATAAAGAGTAATCTAATAACCAATATTTGCTCATGTGCTTTCATATGGAGAGAGAGCTGTCATGAATTCCATGGGGAAACTAAACCACTGCAGACAAAGAGACAAGTGTGCACCTACAACACAGACTATACTTCATATGCCCTTTTTATTCCCATTAATTCTTGGGCAAGAAATATACTAAGGAGTCTAGGAGGATTACTTTGTAGTGATCTATTCTATAGTTATTGCATAAGAAGAAACCATATTTTTGTATGGTTAATGGCCTGCCTAAGAGATTGTTTAAGTGTAGAAGTATCTATAAGGAAAGAAGCAACGGCTAGGGGACTGAGAAAGTATGAATGGATCGTCCTATTCCCTTACATTAAGAACTCCTTTATTTTTCATCTTTCCAGTATCTAGTGAAATTAGATTATAATCTTCCTTAAGAAGAAAGAAAAAATATTATAGGTGAACACTGATGTGCCTAATTCAGCTTTTTCTGGCACTTGTTATTCCCAACTGAATTAATCTCTGTAAGAAATCTATTCTGTTAAAAATAAAAGGCATTGAGCATTGGTGTTCCTTTTTTCTTTTTTTTAAAGAGATGGGATCTCACTTGGTCATTCAGGCTGGAGTGTAGTGGTGCTTACACAGTTCATTGCAGCCTCAATTTCCTGGTTTCAAGTGATCCTTCTGACTCAGTCTCCCAAAATGCTAGGATTACAGGTATGTGCCACCACACCAAATTTGAAACAATGAATATTGACAATGTAGTAGAAAATATAAGCTTTTACCAAGATGCCTATTGGACAGCATTTTTAGTTGAGAGAGACACAATTATAGGAGGATTTACTGATAGGAAAGAATAAGAGGTGTGGCATGAAATGACATTACCATTGCTGCAAAGAATGATGCAGTTCCCAGGAAGAGGTAAGAACATGGCCTGAGAACATATTAGCTCAGTTAGCGTATTGACCCCCTCTCCTCAACAATCCAACAGAGCTAAAGGGACCAGGGAAAGCTTTTTTTTTTTAGACAGAGCCTCAAGCTGTTACCCTGGGTAAAGTGCTGTGGCATCACAGCTCACAGCAACCTCCAACTCCTGGGCTCAAGAGATTCTCCTGCCTCTGCCTCTCAAGTAGCTGGGACTATAGGTGCCTGCCACAATGCCCGGGTATTTTTTGGTTACAGCCATCATTGTTGTTTGGTGGGCCCAGGCTGGATGCAAACCTGCCAGCTCAGGTGTATGTGGCTGGCGCCTTAGTTGCTTGAGCCACAGGTGCTGAGCTGGAAAACATTTTTTTTTAACTTTGCAAAATTTGCTTTTTCTTACTCAGTAGTCACCTTCCAGATCTCTCAAGTATACCTCTAAAATTTCTCTTTCAGGGTGCCATGAATAAAGGTTGGTCTTGTTCTAAATGTGTAATGTCAGTAACAAATGGAGGCCAGGCACCATATGTTCATAATCATATGCTTATGCAAACTATCAATTTATTATAGCTTAAAATGGAATTGTGGGGAGGTGAAGAATGGAAGGAAGAAAGTAGGTTGATTTAGTCCTATGCTATTTGAAACCAGGAAAACAGGTCATGTAGAATTAAGCTGAGAGGAAGGCTAAGTTTGTTCAATTTTCCTAGATTCAAAAGAGAAAATTAATCCGAGATATAAGAAGAGTAAAGTCACTTTGATCTCTATACCTCAAAATGCCCAGGTGAAAATACATGCAATGAAAGACCACAGCCATCTTAAACTCATCTACAAATATTTACTCTGCCAGCTAGTCTTTAATGGGACAAAGGACTCCTATTAATAATTTAAAGGAGACTTGGCCAGAAAAATAAATCCAGACAAGTCAAGGGGTTAGCAAGAATTTGGGTTAGCTATGAATTTGGGTAAATTTACAGCACACATTCACGTAAATATATTCCCATGTGTGGATGCTAAAACACAGAACAAGAAGGTGGATTTATAAAGAACCCATCTTGTAAGCTCAGAGACAAATCTACCCGGTAAGGTGCAAAGGCTGGCAACTTCACAAACATACTTTCCTGAAAACAGATGTGGAAAAACTGACTGATTTTAGAATAAGTCAAATTCATTACACTGCTCACACATATACACACTACTATGAAATATGACAATCATTTTGGATATTTTTATGGGTTTCTTATTTTTCTATTTAGACTTCAGAGGTTTTATTAGAAACAAGAGAAAAAGAGAAGTCAGCAGAAAAGGCTGTTAGTCATGACTGACAAAAGGTAATAAAATCTGCTGCCATAGTTCCTTGCTAGAAAAGTTGCCCGTCCCCACCCCCCACCCCCGAAGATGTGCTATTTCACTTCAAAAAATGAAGTGAAACAAGGTCTGGTACTGATGTGGCCCTCAACACCACAAAATAAAACAGAAAGTCTCTTTACAAAGATCAGAAAATACAAATTTAAATGCCTATCAAAATTTCTAAAGTCTGGCCTAACACCAAAACAAAATGTTTTAATCACTTCAATGAAAAATAGCATATGGGCTTGGTTCCCATAGCACAGTGATTATAGTACCAGCCACATACACCAAGGCTGGCGGGTTCAAAACTGGTTCAGGCCAGCTAAACAACAATGACAACTGCAACAAAAAATAGCCAGACATTGTGGTGGCGCCTGTAGTCCCAGCTACTTGGGAGGCTGAGGCGAAAGAATTGCTTAAGTCCAAGAGTTTGAGGTTGCTGTGAGCTGTAATGTCACAGCACTCTAGCAAGGGCAACATAGTGAGACTATGTCTCAAAAAAAAAAAAAAGATAGCATATGTATTGAAGACGGTTGTTATTTGACTGGCAGCATATATAATCCAATATAGTTCTGCCAGTTTTCTACTCACTGTGACAAATTACTACAAATATAGTGACTTAAAACAACACAGAGCTATCTTACAACTCTATAGATCAGAAATCTGACACACTTGTCACTATGTTATGATCCAGTTGTTGGCAAAGTGTCTTCCTTTATGGGGGATTCAGGGAGGGAAAATCTATTTCCTTGCATTTTCCAGCAGCTAGTGGTCCCCTGCTTTCCTGGGCTCCTGGCTCTCTTCCGCCGACTTTAGAGCCAGCAATGCCAGGCCAAGTCCTTCTGCCTGTCTTTTCTACTTTTAAGAACCTTTTGAGACCGTGAGCCCATCCAAATATTCAGGATTATCTCTCTATCTTAAAGTCAGCTGATTAGCAACTTTAGTTCCCCTGCCCTGTGACCTAACGTATTCACAGCTTCCCAAGATTAGGAAATGGATATGTTTGGGACCAACTGTTATGCCTACCACAATCGCTTACAAGTATATACCCTGTCTACAACCAGTTTGGGAAAGGCTTCATATGGCTCCCATATAGAATTTCCCATATTAAGGATTGAATTAAGAGATTTAAGAACCAATTCAAGAAATGCCTCACATACATTGAAAGTTTTGCTTTTTAGACTTAATCATAAAATTAAAAGATTTATAATTAGACATTGTTATAAAGACATTGTTTTATCATCAGCTTTGTGATATGATATGAAGAAATACATTTATTTTGGTTCATATTTTGTTCAAGTCAATACATTCTTTTGAAAACAAGTAAACGGATTAGTCTGTCTAATTTAAACATAGACTTCACATCATTCAATTACCTATTTAGATTTTGTCCATTACCCTAAGTTCAGAGTCAGGTAACTAAGATATACTGCTTTGATAGAGATCACTAGGGTTTACCCATATCTGATTCTCTCCTCCTTGGGCACATGGAAGATGCCTTTTCCCATGCCTGTCTAGCTTTAGTCAGTGAAATTAAGAGGAATTTACACACGAGCATGCTTCCAACTTACTACTTCTGCTGCTGTGGGGATGTTAAAAGCCACATGTTGAAATGGTGGTACCACAAAACAGGAAAAACCTGGAACCTTAGAAACCACCTGGAAAGATCTAC
The DNA here is from genome assembly GCA_963574575.1 of Galagoides demidoff. Classification (NCBI taxonomy): domain Eukaryota; kingdom Metazoa; phylum Chordata; class Mammalia; order Primates; family Galagidae; genus Galagoides; species Galagoides demidoff. The sequence goes on from CAUYQV010179741.1 coordinate 37,580, forward strand.
CCTAAAGATCTACCCTACAGTGATTGTTTACCCACATAGGACTTTATGGGAGCGAGGTATAAACCCCTCATTACCTAAATCAACAGGTATATTTCTAGCCTAGCCTGATCAATATAGTTCAGAAATACCATATTGTACTTTATGGAATCAAAGACACTATCAATTTAGAAATGCATCCCTAACATTTTATATCACCAATAAAAACACTGTCCATTGAATTATGACATGTCATCTATTTTAAGATGCATCTCAATTTCAGAAATGCTAAAATGTACAAAATTGTATATTTGAGATTGGATGAAATATGGTATGTCTAATTATAAGAAAAGCTAGAAAATTTTAAACTTGTCCTATTTTCTAATAAGAATGTCAAACTTGCACATCAAACTATTAGGAATATAAATAAAACATAAATTTCTATAGTTAATTTTGTAACAAATTTATATTCTTATAATATATAAAATAATATATTCAGAGATACTGCTTTTTTTCCTGAAACATAATTATTCAAACTCTTCACATAAGGTGAAAGGTGAAACCTTCACATATAGACATAAATATCCTTTGTCATGACTCTAATTACCTTAAGTTGTGCAACCCAACTTCCCGAAGGACTTCCAGTTGAGGTTTTTGAGACACAACTCTCCTTGAGACTGCATAACAAACTTTAAATAAGGTTTACCTTTTTCTCATCCTGTTTGTACTACTATTCCAAAATACCACAGACTGAGTAATTTATAAAGAACAGAAACTTATTGCTTATGGTTTTAGAGACTGAGAAGTCCAAGCGGAAAGCAATGGCAGATTTGGTTGTCTGGGGAGGGCTACTCTCTGCTGCCAAGATGGCACCTATTGCTGCATCCTCTGGAGTGGAGGAATGCTGTGTCCTTATATGGTGTAAGGAGGAAGGGCAAGAGGGATGAACTCTCTTCATCAAGTCCTTTTATAAGGGTACCTGATCCCATTCATGAGGGAGGACCCTTCATGACCTAATAATATCTTAAGGACCTCATCTCTTAGTCCTGTCACATTGTTAACACCTGAATTTGGGAGGACAGCCATTTAAATCATAGCAATATTAAAGTACAGATATAGTCATGCATCATATGACATTTTGATCAATGATGGACGATATATGTGATGGTGGCCCCATAAGATTATAAAGCAGTTGAGAAATTTCTATCATCTTGTAATGCCATAGTCATCATAATATTGTCTCAAAACACATTACTCATGTGTTTGTGGTGATGCTGGTATAAACAAACCTACTGTACTGACAGTCATATATGAGTACAAAAGTACAACATGCACACAATTATGTACAGTACATAATTTTGGATAATGATAAGTGACTAAGTTACTAGTTTATATATTTCTTATACTATACATTTTATTGATATTTTAGAATGTACTCTTTCTACTTATTAAAAAAATTAACAGTAAACAGCCAAGAGCAGTTCTTTCAAGAGATATTCCAGAAGAAGGCATTATTAATCACAGAGATGAAAGCTCCATGTATGTTTTATCTCCTGAGGACTTTCCAGTGAATGTGGTGGTGAAAGATGGTGACACTGGTGAACCTGACCTGGTGCAGGCCTAGACTAATGTGTATGTTTGTGACTTAGTTTTTAACAAAAAAAAATTTTTTTAATAAAAAATTAAGTGTTAAGATAGAAAAATGCTAGAATGAGGATATAAAGAAAGAATATTCAGAGGTAATTAAGGAAGAAAAAAGAAAGAAAATATTTTTATACAGTTGTATAATGTGTTTGTGTTTTAAATTACAAAAAAGTCAAAAGTTAAAATATTGTAAGTTTATAAAGATGAAACCAGCCTCATATCACCATCTGATCTTCAACAAACCAAACAAAAGCTTACGCTGGGAGAACTGAATAGCCTCATGTAAGAGATTGAAACTGGACATGCACCTCTAACCTCTAACTGCTTATAAAAATTAGCTCACACTGGATAAAATATTTAAATCCAACACATGAAATCATTAAGATAGAGGAAAGTATGGGGAAAATGCTTAACAATAGTGGTCTTGGGAAATCATTCAGGAAGACCCAATGGCAACGTCAGCAACAATAAAAATAAAATAAATGGGACCTGGTCAGGTTAAAATGCTTCTGCACAGTTTAGGATATAATCAACAAAGAAAATAGACAACTTGCAGAATGGGAGAAGATATGCACATGTTACAAATCAGAAAGAGCTAGTGACCAGAACATACAAAGAATTCAAACAAATCAACAAGAAAAGAACAAACAATCCCATCAATCAATGACTAAGTGACAAGAACATAACCTTTTCCCAAGAAGACATGAATGGCCAATAAACACATGAAAAACTGCTTATCATCCCTAATCATCAGAGAAATACAAATCAAAACCATCTTGAGACATCACTTAACCCCAGTGAGAACAGCCCACATCACAAGGTCTCAAAGGTACAGATACTAGTGTGGGTGAGGAGAGAAGGGAACACTTTAATACTGCTGATGGGATTGCAAACTAGTACTGCCTTTTTGGAAAGAAGTGAAGAGAATCCTCAAAGAACTAAACATTGATCTCCCATTTGACTCCATAATCCCTTTACTAGGTATCTACCCATAAGAAAAATAATAATTTTATCATAAGGACATTTTCACTCAAATATTTATTGCAACTCAATTCAAAATTACAAAGATGTGGAAACAACTCAAGTTCCTATCAACCCATGAATTAATTAATAAACTCTGGCATATATATTCCATGGCATACAATTCAGTCATAAACAGATGGAGACATTGCATCTTTGGTATTTACCTGTATGGATTTGGAGAGCATCTTCCTTAGTAAAGTACACTGAGAATGGAAAGCAAGCATCCCATGTACTCAGTACTAATCTGAAATAGTAGACCAACAACTACAGGCCTACACAGAGAAAAACAGAAATTAAATTCAAGAAATCAATTAAGAAGAAAATTAAGCATAAATCATGGCATAAATTAAGCAATTAAACAATTTTCTGCTTAATTGATTCATTCTAAACCTGAACCATGATGGGCCAAACAAGGCCACTAAAGGATGGACCATATAGAATTACAACCTCCTCCCTTTTCTTTAATTTGTGTTTATTAGTGATAAATTCATCACTAATTGGGAGGGACCCATTAGTTCCCATCTATTAGGTACAACGTAAGGGTATATGACACACTTCCTGGCTAAAAGACTCAACTACAACTCGGACTTTGGACTTTACCTGACAAATGCAAATAACTGCATGTACCCTCATATTAATTTCTTGATTTAAAAAAATTTATGAAGTACAAACATTACAGTAAGCTAAGGTTAATTTGTCATTGAAGGAAAAACATTTTTTAATAAATTTAGTGTAGATTAGTATACAGTGTTTATAAAATCTACAGTAGTGTACAGTAACGTCTTTGGCCTTCACTTTCACTCATCACTTACAGACTCACTTCTAGTCCTGCAAGCTCTCTCTATTCATGGTAAGTGCCCCACCTTACACAGGTGTACCACATTCTATCTTTTAAACTGCATTTTTACTGTGTCATTTCTATGTTTATATATATTTATACAAATACCAGTGTGTTACAATTTCCTGCAATGTAATAGCACAGTAACATGCTATATAGGTCTGTGGCCTAGGAGCAATAGGCTATCCAATGTAACCTAGGTGTATAACAGGGTTTACAATCTAGGTTTGTGTACGTCACTCTCTTGATGTTTGCACAATCACAAAGTCACCTAAGAACACATTTATCAGAATATATCCCTGTCATTAAGCCACACATGACTTTATTTACTTGAGTATGAGATTTGAACATGTTTTTATGTTGTTGTTGATCCTGTATCTATAATCTTTACAACATAACCACCTACTGTGTTGCTTTTAAAAATGGTTTTCAAAAGACTCATTAACTAAGACATCCCAGTTTTAAAACCCAAAATAGAACATAAGTCAGGCATACAATCATACTACCGTAAGGCAGCACAGGATATGTTCTAAGAAAAAAGAAAAATGATCATGGAGATTAGTCAAAAGTTCTGGTAGGAAACATCAGAACAGGTGTGAAATGTGCATGCATAGAAAATAAATTCATCAGCTAAAGGCTAACCTTACCATGGTTTGTCCAAAACACCGTCTGCAACACAATTATATAAGACTTTATTACTTTTTTGTTCTATCCAAAAGAACAAATGCTTATTTTTCTGCTTAATTGATTCATTCTAAACCTGAACCATGATAGGCCAAATAAGGCCACTAAGGGATGGATCATATAGAATTACACACAACCTCCCCAGGTGAATAACTTGTTTCAAGAGGCCCATGGATAATGATTTTCCCATGGATGTTCTCGGGACCAACTGCCTCCTTTCCCCTTATTTCTTTGATACTTGCTTAGGATGTCATGTGTAGTGTCTGAATGAACAGATGTTAATCTCCATCCACTTCAATTTTTCAACTGGGATATAATCTTTTAAATTTAAGTTAGAGACTTGTCATACTATAAGGAACACTCTAAATTATTAAATATACCTCAGGTAGAGAATCTGTACAACTTCATTCAAGACAGATTCATTCATTCATTCGAGAGACAGGAGCTTACTTTTTTGCCTAGGCTGGAATGTAAGGGTACCATCTTAGCCCACTACAGCCTCAAATTTCTGGGTTTAAGGGAACTTCCCACCTCAGCCTCCCAAGTAGCTCAGACAAAAGGCGCGTGCAACCATACCTGGATAATTTTTTTTTTTTTTTTTTTTTTGCAGTTTTTGGTCAGGGCCGTATTTGAACCCACCACCTCTGGTATATGGGACAGGCACCCTACTCCTTTGAGTCACAGGTGCTGCCCAATGCCTGCATAATTTTACTTACTTATTTTTTTAAAGATCCCCTCTCGCTATGTTGCCTGGGCTGGTCTCAAACTCCTGGCCTCAAGTGATCCTCCCACTTTCGCCTCCCAAAGTACTGGGATCACAAGCATGAACACAAAGCCTGACAAATGCATTCTAATTATCCTCCAAAGCTCAGAAAATATTTATTCCTCAAAGTAAATATCAGAGTCAGGTGGATACACTATTATAAAATACAAATGTAACTGTGTGGAATATGTGACAAATATGAAATAAATTAATGTATGTTTACAAATCAAGTCTTAAAGACATCCAAAGCTCTGGAAGTGATGGGCAAGGCAGGAGTAGCCCTCAGCATTTGGTCTTCTTTCTGAGGAATAAAGACTTAGGCAGTTCCACTGGCGTCTCTGTCTTGGCCTGGGCTATCTATCACCTTTTGTCCTGTTATGCTCAGGCTGCTTTATCAGGCACTAGATCCTTTTAGCTCTGTTGGTAGGGTTCCCTGCTACTCAGATGTGAGCCTTGCAACTATAAAGACTGGAGAGAGAGGGGATAAAGGAGAGCCCTGCCTCCTCTCTAAATAGCCAATTTTCCTCCTGAGAGAAGACTCCAAATCTCCGTTAACACTCCTGTGGAAGACAATGCTGTTCACTTGACATTAGATAAAAATCCCAAACCCCATGATTATTTTCTGGACTAAGGACTTTGTGTCCCAAATGACCTCTAGAGATTTTCCCAGTTGCTTTCTATCTCCACAACTTCCCCACATCTCTCTTGGCCATTCATTAGTGAAAACAAAGGTAGGTGAGCATTACTTGTGATGTTTTCATTCTTCTGGACACTTTAACAATATATTTTTATTTGTAAACTTTAGTGAGGTATAATTTACAGACAATAAAATGGACTCAACTGAATTATAGAATTCAATGGGTTTTAACAAATATACACATCTGGGTAAACATCATGACAACTGAGATACCAAATTTTCAAACTTTTCTATCACCACGGAGGGTTGCCTTATGCCCTTTTGGAGTTAGTTCCCACCAATACAACATCCAGATAAACCACTGGCCTCTTTCTAGCACTATAAATAAGTTTGCTACTGACTCTAGAACTTCCTAGGAATGAAATCACTCAGTTTGAACTCCTGCGTAAGGTTTCTTTCCTTAGCATGATGTTTGTTGTATTTATCCATATTATTTTGTGTATTGGTAGGCTATTCCTTTTCATTGCCAAGCAGTACACATTGCTTGGACAGGATACAAGTTTGTTTATCCATTTACCTGTTGATAGACCCTTGACTTGTCTCTTATTTTTAATACTTACGAATAAAACTATTAAGAATATTTGTGTACAGATCTTATACACACATTGACGTGCTTTCATTTCTTTCAGGTAACTATCTAGAAGAAGAATTGTTGAGTAGAGATTTTCTCTTTAAAAATTAAGACATAAAAATATATCATGTATAACAGAGTTCAATTCACCTTATTTCCATTTAAACATTTAAAAGAAAGAAGTGACATTGTAAGTCATGGAGTAGTCCACAACTGAAAAGGGCATGGACGTTCCTACAGGCAAACAAAGTAAACTCCCTTGAGATTGGAGCTTTCTCTAAGCACTGGGAAGGGGCTCAGAACTTACTCAAGGAGTGGTTGAAAGAGAAATTAAAAATCCAAACTTCACAGAACAAATCCCTTTATTAACAAGACTTGTTTTGATAAAGGGATTTCTCTGTAAAATTTGGATTCAGTTAAAAGGATGAAGGATTCTGCACTGAAGGATCCAGAAGGCCTCAAGGCTGCAGGTGGGGACCCCTATGTGGAACTCAGCTATGAGTTGTTAAATATAAGGCTAGAGTGCAAAAAAGTGCCTAGTAAAATTAATGTGCAGGAAATCCTCAGCATTCATATCCTCCACATATAAGGAGATAAATACGGACAACTCCTTTGACATTCCAGTTGTATATTCTCATCTGATTATAATGGTTACCCTTGACTTTATCTAGATTAAATGGTGTATAGTCAACTAAATGAACATCAAATGTAAACAGTAAGTCTTAGCCTGTTTTCTGCAACTAACACCTCATACCCCAGAGGGAATTTTCCAATTCAACTTCAAAGACTAATTAAACATTTGGGGTAGCAGCTTTGGAAAAAAGAAATGACTGTGTAATTTTATTTTATGTATACATGTTAGATAAAAAAATAAACAAAAACTTCCTCTGGGTACTGAAAGTTTGGAGTTGGATCTTCTGAAAGGCAAAGAGCATTGGGAAAATAATTAACCATTTCAAGTATTTGTCAACAAATTAAAGTTTCATGTTCCAAAATTTCATAATTAAGCTATGTCATCTCTAATCATCTTATAGTTGATCACCATTTAATCTCTTATCAAAGCCAAAGGTTTGTATTTTCATAGTTTTATGTCTCCTTTTTCAATTTAATATTTAAAGAAAGGTAGCATTTAGAAAACATGAATTTTTTAGAAAGAAAGAAAATGAGAACATATTTTACAAGGCATCTGGTCCTTCTAAAACTACCATGTATTTTACTTTGATCTTACAGCTTGTTATGGAGACCTAAGTAGTGTCACTTCACATCATGAATGAGATGGTCAAAGTAGTAGAGTTGACCCTTTCCATTTTGGCTGGCAAATCAACACCTGGCCTACCACTGAAATCTCCATGACAAAGACAAAATGAAGAGTAAGGAGGACACCAGCTTGATTCTCCTTATAGCAGCTAGAACCCGTGGTCAGGGCTAGCTTAGGAGTGATTTGGTGACTATAGTTCATAAAAGTTAGCAGAGAGACATGACAAAGACTCTACCTTCTGAGAGTACAATTCACTTGACATGCTTGTCCTTTTTCCTCCAAGTCTATTGCTACTACAAGCCACCTCCAGATACATACACCATGGAGGAAGTAGGAAAGGTGCCACACTAGAAAGCAAAAGTCTAGGGTCCTTGAGCAAATTACTTAATGTCTTTGGCTTCTCATCTATGAAATTCAGTATCAAGTACTTTTCCTATTTGAAGCTAGGAAGCTGGGCCCAGACTTCTTGGTTCTAAACCACTCATTCAGTATTCCCACTCAGGGCTTCCTATTTACACATAGTGGTGACTCTGCCCTCCAGCAAAATGGAAACCACACACATTAGACACTGTGCAACGGCCTTTCTCAGTTTTCTATTCTTAGAAAGAAAGCCCCATGGGATATTTCTATGCTTCCAAATTTTACTTTGGAAACTAACAAATAATATATTTAAAAAATGAATAGATTAAGCATAACTCTATCTGATATACACATTTGTTTGTCAATGACATCTGCTACAAGATGGCTTCCATGACGCCATTTAAATAGCTGGTAAATGCCAACCTGAAGAGCTTCAGGCACTGGTCCCTGGACAGCTGGAAGAGATAGTGCACGCTCTAGAAGGCCTATCAGGAAGGCCTCAGCTGAAAATTGGACTGACAATCTGTGCTTCAGAGAACCAACTACAGCCAAAGGAGTTGCTGTATCATTGTGCAGCCATGAGGACATGCTTCACAGACCTCCAACTGCAGGGAGCGCAACTGGCCAAAGATCCCAGCTGTCATGCTCTGAAATCCATCACTGCATTTTTCAGAGCCAACTCTGCCTCCCCAAGGCTCACTGCTGGAGTGCAGCGGGGACAGAAAGGCAGACCTCTGATGGCTCATTTTGTTTGAGGTCTTCTTGATGCCTTGCTACCTCTGACTGCATAGCAGATGAGCATCCTTCCACCAAGCCTCTCTTTCACTTGGAGTAAGACTTTAACCACCCACCTGACATTCTCCCTGTCTTTTCTAGCTTCTTCCCTATTTCCTTTCATGCAGGTATTTCCTCTAAAACTAACCTTGCAATTTTAGTCCCATTTAGGCATAAGGGATCCAAAGATCCAGACTAATATATCATTTATTCATTCACTCCTCCAATAAATATTTACCAAGTGCCTATGTTTCTAGCACTTTGTTCTAGGCACTGGGGAGACTAGTGAATAAGACTGAACAGGCCCCCACATTCATAATCCTTCCCTGCCTGAAGTGTCCTAAACCAGTGGCTTCTTCAGTGACTACGATGTGTTGAACACTGAGCTAAGAGCAATCGACATACCTCGTCTCATCTGCTCTTCACAACTGTGAAAGGAGGTATTATTATGCTTTTTTCAAGAGGACTTGGAGAGATTATGTTGCTAGGGTCTTCCCTAATACAGGCAATTTTTTAATCCCAACCTCACGCTTTTAGCCAGTAAGCTATGGTGTATGTATTTCATTTAGGTAACAACACTGAGCACTTGGATTTGCTGGTAATGATAATACATCTACATAGTTGATTTTCCAAAGTCTGGCTTCATTTCTTGAATTTAAATTTATGAGGTCCAGGAAAACACAATGCTTCAGTGTTCAGAATTCTAGACATACTATTCCAAAGTCAGGTTAATGACAACATTATTTAACCCACACAGAAGAGGTCCCATACCTTGTACAAGTTTCCAACTCATCCTCATTATGACAAGGAATGTAGAAAAATGGACACCATGCTTGCAAAGGATAGTTACTGATTCTTATCACATCGAAAGGAAATGCTGAGAACAGGACAGTCTCCTGGCAAGCCTAGAGATGTTTTGTGACTTAGGAGCAATCCCCCCAGTAACTCAGTATTCTGGAATGAGATAAGATCAGTCACTCACTAGTAAGCATGTGTTAAACATTGATGCTTTATACTTCTTCATGGGGTGGTGGGGAAAGAACACGGAGGAAAATGCAGGTAGCAATCCTTACGCATGCAGCCTTAACTCTCCACACCTGTTGTATATAACCTTAATAAATAGTCATTGTGGAGGGGGCTCTGTGCTACCCTGCACTTAAGGTTAGCCCACCTCTCACAAGCTTGTACTTCTAATCCATGTCATGCCTGGTTCCTTCCTGTGGCAACTGAGACCAGGGCCTTAGGGGTTGCAACAAAGGAATGTGGAGGGGACAGAAAAACTCTTGTCTTGTCTGCTTTCCATACTGGCCACAACTCAGCCCTGTCAGACCAAGGGCTGTGATCGACGGCTTCACTCAAACGCCAGCCAAGCCTGCTGCAGACCCAGCCACACCAACTCACACAGCAGCTGATGGCACCCTTCTGAAAACTGATGCAAACACATACCGTGATGTCCAGGGTCAGCTGTAGAGTCCTCTGCACTTGACTTAAATTCACTGAAGTTCAGGAAAGAAACAGGCTGAGACTCCTGCAGCTTCTCTGAAGTTGGTTCATCAAATTCCTTGTGGAAGGTAATTAACAATTCATGAGAAGCTTTTAGAAAGAAATAGCACTACCACAAATGAAACAATATTCTTATTTAGAATATTACTTAGAAACAAGCTTATCTAATCCTCTCTTTTAAATATAACATTTTCAAACTTCAGAAAGGTAATTTGGGATTAGAGAAACAGCTCTGAATCAACGAGACAGGGGACCTTGGGCAAAGCATTTAACCTGCATGAGCCTCAGTTTCAGGGCCTTGACCAGGTGAGTCAAGGGGGATCCCCAGGGCACAGAATTGAAGGTGCTCACGCCATTGGTGGCTGAGAGTGAGTGCCTCCACTGATTATGCATCCACTGTGTCCCACCTAACCTCACCCTACCAGCCCTTCTCAGTTTTCTGAGCTTTTCTTCCAAGTTCTCTCCCAGCTTTAAAAGTTATGTGATTCTATGAATTCCAATTTCTTAGAATAAGATTGAAGAGAGCATATGATGAAAGAATTCATACTTCAAAAATATAAAAGGTGAACATCTCAAATTAAGAGGTATTTTAATAAATTTTGCCTTTTCCCTCCACTTTGTATATTTGTGTTTGCAACCAAGAGCTGCTGCTGAATTGACCTATTTTCCTTGATGGCTTTAATGGGAACTATTCCAAAAGTGTTTTCTTATTAAAAAGGAAGTTAAAAGGAAAAGTTCAAACTAATCTTAAATGAATAAGTAAAATGCAGCCATGCTACACTTCATTCAGTACAGGATTTGTGAGAATATTGTCATAAAGTGTTTTTCAGAAGTCCATTTTCTATATAATAATTGCTTCAGAAGGTAAAATTGGTTCCAAATTTCAAAGGATCACTGATGGTACACAGAAGACTTCAAGAACAAAGAAAAGAGACTGCACAAAAAATGTCTTTACAGGTATTGCAGAAATTATTTGAAAATAAGTATGTATTTGGACTCTCAATTGACTTTGATTTGCTGAGGTTCCCTTTGAAGAAAACAGACAGACTTGTTATAATTGCTTCTCTTAGAGAAAGACTTGGTCTGATCTTTGATCCCTGTTATCACTGCAAGTCTGGAGACTTGATCTGGTATGCACTTTTCACAGAGACCCAGTTCTAGCATCACCATTAAGTCTACCTGCCACAGGATAAAAAACAGAATGGACCTGTCTTGTGTATTATGGCAGCTAGTTGTTTTTAAGCTGCCATCCTTTAAAGACACGGTGTCTAATATGATTCTACATTCAACTGTGCTTCAAAATTTCAAAGTCGAAAGTCAGCCAAGCAGAAAACATCTGCCAAAATACAAGGCCTTGTCAGTTAGGGTCTGAAAAACAAAGCAAGGCTTTCTCCTAAACGCCTCAAAGAATTTTATAACATGTTTAAGAGGTAACATAGAGCCCATTCTCTTCCCTAACTCTGATTCTCATCTACAACTGTTTTTGAAATACAGTATAAAGTGGCTTGCTTCAGCTAGGCAAGAGAGAAGGAAGAAGGAATAGAGAACTGAGTCCCAACAAGACTGGAAAGAAATTAAATCACAAATATGAGTATGGGCGAGGGGAAGAAAAGCCCTGGAAGATGGGAGCATTTTCCTTTTTCTTCCTCTTCTTTATCATATGTTTCTTTAGTCCCTTTCATGTGATGAATCCTATTTCTTTCTCATTTTATTTCATCTCTTTTGGCTCCATGATAACTTTCCCTGAGGTATTTTAAAACCTTTCAGGACTCTCTGCAAAGCGTTCAGCTTCCTGTTTCCTTCTCCTTTATTCTCTGAATATCATTAAGCCTGCCTCACTCTTGTGCTTTTGAATATGATTAAACTTGACTCTTCTCTGCCTGGCCACCTCTCTTCATCTTCTTCCTGGGGTGAGCAAGAAAGTCTTTCCTCAGGTCACTCCACCTTTTCTTCCATTCCTATTAAATAATTTTATTCCTAAGGAGATTATAAGATATTCCATTCATTGGTTGATTTTCCAGGTCTTCTTTCATTTGAAGGTCAACTTCTGCTTTCAGGAGGCCCACTTTCTGTCCATTATTAATCAGAGTGTGGATCTGGACCAGTAGCGTGAGAATTAGCGGAGAGCTTGTTAAAAAGGCAACATTCCAGGTGCTACCTTAAACCAGCTGAATCAGAATCTATAGTTTAACAGGATCCACAGGTAAATCCACATATGTTGAAAGATCTGTCAAAGTTGGAGGAGCACTGCTATAAACTATAAGAATTTGGGGGAGGGCCTGCTGCCTGTGGATCCTCTAGATCAGAGGTTTTCATGAAGAAGAGGCAACATTTGAAAAAAGAGGTGGAATGATGACAAATGGGCCAGAGGGAAATGGCTGATGCAATTGCACAACAGTGGTGGGGGTGTTGAGTCTGGGATGCTAGGCCACCTGGTCTATGGGCCTGAACCAGTTAGGAAGAGGACACAGTGTTCAAACAGAACAGATTCAAAGAATGCATATCTGTCTGGAACATCCTCTGTCCCCATTAGTAAGTATACAAGTATAGGAAACATGTCTCTGGAAAGCTCAGGGTACTAACCTTAGAGATCAAAGAATAAACCAGGGTCTCTGGCCAGAACAGCATCAGGCACTTCCCCTCTTGCTCCCTTTGCTCCTTGCTATAAAAAGGGAAGGGAAGTGGGAAGTCACTAGGGAAATTATGAATGGGGAGTTCTTAGAATCCTTGTGAAATCTTCTCTTTCTTCATCTAAGTTGGGCTAAGACCAAACGTTTTGTCTGACTCCCATATTCTATATCGTAATACACAGAATCTGGCCTCAGGCCTATCTTCAGTTAATTCAGGACCCCCAAAGTATCCTGATACTGATAATAATTATATCAGAAATAAATGAGAACTCAATGATGATTATCTCGAAGGGTCAATAAGAATAAGCAAAGAAGTTAAGTAAATTATCAGATACAATAATTTATGATCGTACTTAAAACTACATTTTTATTTGCCATATGGTAACTTTAAGAAAAAAGAACCCCATTTATATTTAATAAAACAACATATTACCATGTCTGTACTTCTCAATTTCCAATGTTAGGGAGAAAGTCCCATAGACTTAGAGGTCCCTGAGCATTCCAGAAAAATGTGCCCCAGTTTTCATCACTAATTGGACATGCATTTTGCACATATTACCAAACCCGGAGTTCCTATAATCCCAGCAGACTCTTTGTGAGGATCTGTGGGAATGTGCAGTTCTCATCCCCGTAGGGACAAAGCAGACTAAGCCAGGGAAGAAGGCCCGCCTTCGCAGGCTACCATTTGTGGGGCCCAGAAAGCGTCTGGGGAGCTAAAGAAATGCTTTCCATTTTCAGAGCAGCCTTGGTCCTTCCACCAGTACTGGCATTGAGACTCTCCCCCAGGAGGGATCTGGTCCTGCTGCTGATCTCAGGACCTTTTAGCCAGCAATTTCTTCACTCACCAGGTTCTATGAGCAGGAAAGATCCCATCTCCCAAGCCTCTGAGGCAAGCAATAGATCCTATAGCGTGCCTTGCTTAATGGGGGGGGGGGGTAGAAAAGGGGGGGTTGGATTGAGTACATATTGCTACAACCCCCACATTGTCCGCTAATTGGCCCGACAGACTGAGGAAGATTCTTAAGTCCAGAGGAGACTAGGCCCCTTTATCTGGTCAACTTGGGATTTTTAGAACTCTATAGCATCTAGAACCCCTAAATAATTGAGAAAGGCAGATCACTGACAGCCATCCCCCTCAGAGAATAGCAGAAAATAAATGTTTCTAGGCCCCGTCTGGCTAAGAGTGAGCTCTTCTGAGTGCTTCATCTAAGACTGAACTCTTCTGAGGGCTCCTGCATGCCCAGGCTTTAGAGACTCTAATGACTAAGCCAGCAGAATTAGCATCCCTGGAGTTCAGGGAATTGTCCCCCAGCTTCAAGGGGTTTGGTTCTCTCTCCTAAAGGAAAGATTTTCTCTCAGATGCAGGGATCTTCAGTTAATGAACTAACAGGATTTGTGATGGAAAAAGTTCCCCATGAAAATGATTCTATCCCGGGCAGTGCCTGTGGCTAAATGGGTGGGGCAGTGGCCCCATATACTGAGGGTGGCAGGTTCAAACCCGGCCCCAGCCAAACTGCAACAAAAAATAGCTGGGCGTTGTGGCAGGTGCTTGTAGTCCCAGCTACTTGGGAGGCTGAGAATCACCTAAGCCCAGGAGTTACTGTGAGCTGTGACACCATGGCACTGTACCAAAGGCGATAAAGTAGGACTCTGTTTCTAAAAAAAAAAAGATTCCATCCCAAGTTGATTTTACCATAAGAGCTATGAAGTGGGTCCATTGCCCAAATATGATTTCATAAAGATCACCTTATGTATAACAGCCTACCTTAAGGCTTATGGACATATTTTTCAACCATTAGAAAAAATGTTATTTAGTATTTATAGATCTGGAATACTGAAAACACGAATTTGGGTTCCATTTCATGTGAATCTGCAGCCTTATTTGTTACTGGTCATCTAAAGAAGTTCTTCAAAGTTTGAATGAGATTATTAAGAAAGTACACAGTGATACAGATAGGAGACATAAAATAAAAGGGAAAGAATAAAAAAGAAGACAAAGAGAACAATGGACAATGTAAACAACAATAGCATGGGTGGAATTAAAAATTAGATACACACACATTTGTTCTGCCAACTTATCATTTTATCCATCAATCATGCATTCAGAGCCCATCCAGTCATCCTATACACAGTAGACACTCAGTTACTATTGGATAAATCAATCGATCCATCATTAGGTATAAGCTCTTTGAATTAGTATTGTTACCAGCTGCTGATCTGCATTCTAGAATCCTCCCTGGTAAAGGGCAAAGTAAGTTGGGATGCTTTTGTTTTCTACTCTGTCCCTTTTCCTACCCAGCTGGTCCCATGATTCTGAAGAATCTGAAGCAAGAAAAGGTTTTCTATGCAGTTTAAAGCAAGAGGGTACTTACACGGAGGACATCAACATTCAGCTGTTGAAAGTTCCGAGACCTCATTTCTTGCATTCGTTTGTTATTCTCTTCATATTTTTCTTCCACAATCTTTCTAAAAATTTAAAGTGAATATAGAAAAGTAACTGTGAATTCCTAAAATTGTATCTGTGTTACACAGGTAAGTGTGCTCCCTCTTTCAGCAGGCAGACTGGGCACTGGGAAGCCAGGCCATCAGGTCTCTCCCTCATCAAAGTGTATGCTGCACAGCACCCAGTTAGGTTTCTTTTAAAGCACACACAGGGATGCTCTGGCTGCTAATTTATCCTTATAAACCCTAAAATGCAGCAGAAAGAGAAGACAATACTCATCCTTGTGTATTCTCTAAGGATAACAAGGGTGTGTATCCCCAGTGCCAGCACAGTGCCTAACACGTACTGATAACTTGAAAATTGCCTTTAGAATGAACAAACTGATGGACAAGTCAAAATAGAACTATTTATCAAATCTGTGGGAATATATATACATGGGAACTACCGTGCAAGAGAATTTTTCTAGGGACACATATTCTTTGTTTTCTCTGCGACAGGGGAATTGAGTTTAATAGACCTGCTATTAAATTGGAAGAAAAACACTCTGGGAGGCTGAGGCGAG
The DNA here is from genome assembly GCA_963574575.1 of Galagoides demidoff. NCBI lineage: Eukaryota > Metazoa > Chordata > Mammalia > Primates > Galagidae > Galagoides > Galagoides demidoff. Next base: position 53,306 of record CAUYQV010179741.1, read on the forward strand.
TAGACTGCTTGAGCTCAGTAGTTTGAGACCAGCCTGAACAAGAGCAAGAATCCACCTTTAAAAAATAGGCTGGTGTTGTGGCAGACACCTGTGGTCCCAGTTATGCAGAAGGCTGAGGCAAGAGGATGGCTTGAGACCAAGAGTTTGAGGTTGCTGTGAGCTGTGACACCACAGCACTCTACCAAGGATGACAAAGGGAAACTGTCTCAAAACAAACAAACAACAACAATAAAAAACTAAAAGATTTGAGTTCTTATGAACTCAAATCGTGTGCCAATTTATACTAAGATTTTTTTTGAAAAGTCACTGAACATCCTTCTAGTCAAATTCTCTTATCTATAAAATGGATAAATTATAACCCTTTTGACAGTAGCATTATGTTTTCGTTAAAACACATGATCTTTCTTGAATTCTAGATCCCATCAGAAACAGTTTCAATTCATTCATAAAATCAAGACCAAATTTTATTTAAAACCATTGCCTTTAAATAAGAAAAGTATTGTGTATCATGTTGAAGATCTATGACTATTTTGTATACAAAATACAGTTTTAATGTGAGCAATAATTTATTGATATGCATGTAAATTATTAAATTTGCCTTTTCATCTGTTCCTATCAGAGATTTAATTCTCCTTTTACCCTCAACCAATGACATGAATCATAGTACCTTGGAAATAGTCATTTCTGAGGTTTTAGAAACAGATTTGAGGCTGTGAGTTGATGCAATAGCACAAATAATTTATGTGAATACATTTTCTCAGTAACCGTTATAGCGATTTGCAGAAACCAACTTGTGTTAGCTCCCAAGAGCAGAGTGTGTATGTAGCTTTCCACTGAGCCTTAAATGATATCATGTTTTTAGGACAGGAGACTAGGAAACAGGGCTGAGATAGGATACAGGGGCTTAAAAGATTGGAGTCAGGTGTTAAAGAAACAACTCTCCAGCAAAAGCTAACGGAGAAGCTGATAAACTCAGGCAAGAACTGGCTTCAAGCACATTGCAAGGGTCCAAGTCAAATCTATCAAGTATATCAAGTATTGAACACAAATGTCTTAACACTGTGATTACATAAATGAGGTGAAAGCTTTGTTAATTAGTAGGATGCAAGCACTCCAATTTGTACAAACAATCAACACATTGAATCCCACAAAAGCATAAATGTATTCATGAACTATGTATATATGACTTAATAAAAAAAAAAAAAGAGAACTGGCTTCAACTGTCTTCTCAGCTGTCTCTGCCACCTCACATAAACTTTGGCTAATTACAATATCATTTATATCAGGGTTTAAAAATTTCTTCACCCATAAAATTACTGTGACACTTCTGAGACAATCACAAAAAGTATGAAAATGGGAGGGAACCCAATTCTAGGAATTACTACCCAAATTCTTAATAAAAGCCAGTCCTTGGTCTTACATATTCTTCCTCTCAATCATTAAGACTACAGAAATCTAAGACCACTTCCTCTCAGTACGGCCACTCTTTTGGAGCCTCCTGCTTTCTTTTCTAACAGTATACATACTTTTGCTTTCAATCAAGCTTTCACTTGCTTGGCATACATGGCACATCCTAAAATTCTTTTCTGTGATGAACACCAAAAACTTCAAAAACCTCCACTCAGAGGCTAGTAACAGTTAGCAGCTTGAAATTGGCCATGGTAGAAGTATTTATATCATAGATTTCAGTGGACAAATCAGCAGTACCCTGCAAACCCAGAGCTGGTTGTTAAACATTTATCAGTACACCACTGCCAGATGTACTTTGACAGAAATGTTTCTCTAAATTTACTAAATAAAATATATATTAAGGGAAAACAGTATCATATAATCTTACTTGGTTCATTGTGAGATTCATTCATTGTAAGTACCAGGACATCGCTAAATCATTTTTCAGATACATTAACAAGGTCACAAAATGAACAGATTTTCAGTTCAGAATTTTTCTGCCTCTCTCATTCTTGATGGGGTTTCTAAACTACCACAATGTTGGCAGAGGAAAAAAGAAGAAAAATTAAGAATTAAGAAATTGGATAGGTTTGGCACCCATAGCACAGTGGTTAGGGCACCAGCCACATACACCAAGGCTGGCAGGTTCAAACCTGGCCCAGGCCAGCTGAACAACAATGACAACTGCAACCAAAAAATAGCCAGGCATTGTGGCAGGTGCCTGTAGTCCCAGCTACTTTGGAGACTGAGGCAAGAGAATCACTTAAGCCCAAGAGTTTGAGGTTGCTATGAGCTGTGACTCCACAACACTCTACCAAGGGTGACATGGTAAGACTCTGTCTCAAAAAAAAAGAAAAAGAAGTTGGATAACCTACCAACAAATTAAGCAGTCTTTCAGAAATTGGGAATCAAGGGTTCTTTGAGCTTCCATTTTTACATGTGAATCTTTTTTCTTCAGCTTTATTAAAGTTTAACTGACAAATAAAAGTTATTTACATTTATGATGTACAATGTGATGTTTTGATATATGTGTACATTGTGAAGTGATTAAATCAAGGCCATAAACATCCACCATTTGAAATATTTTTTTATGGTGCGAATATTTAAGATCTACTCTTTTAGTAACTTTCAAATATAGAATACATTATTATTTTCTATAGTCACCATGCTGTACAATAGGTCTCCAGAACTTACCCCGCCTGTCAGACAGAAGCTTTGTATCCTTGATCAACATCTCCCACTCCAGGTTCTTTTACCTCTGGAAACTGCCATTCTGCTCTCCACTTTGATGAGTTCTGGGTTTTTAGATTTCACATTTAAGTGAGATCATATAGTATTTGTCTTCCTATGCCTGACTAATTTCATGTCATACAGGTTCTTCCATGTTGTTGCAAATGATGAGATTTCCTTCTTTTTTAAGACTAAATAGTATCCCATTGTGTATGTTTATACTACCTTTTCTCTAGCTATTCATCCATTGACTTCCACTGAGGTTGATTCCATATCTTGGCTACTGTGAATAATGCAGCAATGTACATGGGAGGGCAGATACCTCTTCAACACATTAATTTCATTTCTTTTGGATATAAACTCAGAAGAATGTCAGATCATACGGTAGTTCTATTTTTAATCCTTGAGGAAACTCCATACTATTTTCCACAATAACTATACTAATTTACATTCCCACCAACAGTGTCCAGTGATTTCCATTTCTTCACATCCTGGCCAGCACTTGAAATTTCATTTTGCCACATAAATACTCTCATTACTAGTGATAGCTCCCACCAGCAGCACTGCCCCGAGCATAGACTTCTTTAAATGCTTCATTTGACAGAACAGAGCTCTGTTTCCAATTTACTTCCTTCCAAAAGCTAACAATTTCCTGCCAATAAACTCTTCCCCCTATAGATCAGCTACTTCTGGTAGAACAGACGTGGCAAGCACCTAGGGAACCAGAGTGAAATAGTTAGGCCTTCTTTTTACCCTCGTGCTGAGGTATGTACAGGAGGTGCCACAACAATGAGTTTTCATTTGGAAAGCGACTCTTTTGAGGGAATGAATGAATGAATGAACAAATAAATATATAATCGCATGCTTCGTGCCTTCTCTTTTGCTTTTCTTCAGTAAATTCCTTTAGAGCCCTGGGAAGTAGGCCAGGGCATGGGGCACCCAAAGAAAAGACAGCTTACTTCAGCTTCCTTGCTTTCTCATCAGCCACCTGTAGCTTCCTCAGCCGCATCCTCTCTCGTGGCGTCATTTTCTGCACTTCAGACAGCACCCTCAGAGTCTGCAGGTGGATCTTTTTTTGCCTATAAATAATAAAGATTTCCCACATGCAACCCAATCCAAACATCCTCAGAAAAATTAAACAAATATTTTATGAAACTATCATTATACTACTGAGAGCAAAATCATCTCAAGCTGGCCAGGCAAAAACTAATAAGCTCTGGGTAGGTAATGAGCCAACCAGGACTGCAGTTAATCAGCAATATTTTTCAAATTAGATTTTTGTTTAAAAGCAAATTATGTACTCTCCAAATTTCTGCTCATTTCATTGCCTACAACTGGCTTTCATAATGTAAGACAAATTAGGATCTTGGCCATTACAGAGTAAATATCCTGGCAGAGTTATGCCACCATGAGAATAAGGGCACACACTCTTCAGAGTTAGGCAGTGTTTGAATCCCACCTCCACCACTCATTAACTATGTAGCCTCAGGAGTAACTGAATCTCTCTGAAATGCAGTTTTCTCATCTATAAAGAATGGACTATAATGAGTGTTACATGAGATAACATATGCACAGTGTCTGCCACATAAAAATTATGCCGAAATGACAGTATTATAATAGCTGAATCTTGTTGACTATGTCTTATAATCCAGGCTTAATACAGTAAGCATTTTTATGGCAACATGGTGTGGTGGTTAATTGCACAGGTTAATAACACTCTCTGGGTTCAAATCCTAGCTCCCAGGTTACGCTCTATGTAACCTTGGGCAAATTACTTAACTTCCCTATAACTATTTAAAAACATATACAAACACAATTTCTACTTCATAGGATTGTCCTATATTTAAATAAGTTAACTTATTTAAAGAGCTTATTAACAGAGCCAGCCATATATTCATTACCCCCCAAAATGTTCACCAATATTATTACTGAAGAACCTCTTTTAAGTAAAAGAAACAAGCTTACATCAATCATGTATCAAAAAGACTGCAACCACACTCTCAATGACATTTGCTTCTGTTCCTGCCTCAGGGCCCAACCGGCAGAACACCTTTTGCATTCAACTCCTTCCTTAAGAAACACTCTGAGAAAATTGTAATGACTGTTGTGGGTACTACTCATTCCTCTCAAATACCATCCAGACCAGAGTCTCTAGAGGATAGGCAATTTTTAGGAATATACATTCTTTATTTTGTCAGGCCAAACACATCTCTTTACAGCATAATCATAGATCTCCAAAATAACAATAACAATTGATTTGAAATCAATATGCCACAATGTGAAATGCCCTCCAAACAACTGGATTCTGGCATATTGTTAACTGTAAATAGTGTTAGGCAAATTGCAATGCAAAACTCATAGCTAAAATTAGTCTATTATTTTAAAAATAAGATATCTACTATTCTCAACATCTCTAACTAATAAAATAAAATAAAATTAGAAATTTCAACCTTTCTTGAAAGAATAGATAGTAACCCAAGAAAACTTGTTATTAAGAGCCTGTGTAAAGATTTACCCCAGAGGTGCAGTGTTTTTCACTGGAGATGATGCATTAAACAAAGACTGAATATATTTAATGAGCCGGTTCCCTCAGCTCATATGTGAAGACAGAAAGCAAACAAAGCAGAGCTGAGGACCCACTGGCCTGGGGGTTGAAGGGGTATATTCTCAGTATTCTCACCCTGCACCTCTCTAGAATTGGACTGCCATTTTCTTTGGGTCCTTACATGATTAAATAGATAATTCCTTCAGTAAAATTATGATTTAATCTTTATAAGTAGCGTGCCCTGGAGTTGGGTAATGCACAGTCTACATAGTCATACATGGATGCTTTGAAGCCACCTAGCATTCTGTGCTTTTGCGAATTACAGAAGAAAAATTTTTAATTAGGCAAGAGAGAGAAGTTAGGACGGGAAATAATGACGGTTCTTTGGGGAGCACTCTGCAGTTCTTCTATGAGAGGCTATCTATCTTAAGAAAGTGAATTTTGGCTTATTCTCAATTGTCCCAAGACTCCACAATGTTCTCTTTTCAGTGGAAACTTTGCCAGTTCACATTAACAAACAACATGCAAAAGCCATTTATGCTTATTATGGAAGGTTCATTAGCATAAATATTACTAAATGCTTGAGATATTAATTTCTCCATATACTTGCAAGGCAACTACAGAGCTACCCTGCAGATCTGTAAGCTGTGCAGTGGTTTAAACTTTTATGATTTCAATTTGCTACCACCTGGGGCAAAGGGCTTTAGAACGCCAAGTTACTGCAGCTCCTTAATTTCTTGGCAAGGCTTAAGTTAATTCTAGGATTTCCATGCAGTCAGCTTAGCACTAATAGATTTTTAAAGACAAATGCATTTAACATTTACGCTCGATGGACTTTTTAAAAACAAAGCAATTACTTACACGGCATTAATTATATGAGTGGCCTCCTTCTGACAATTCAAATTCTTGTCTTCCACAGTCATTTCCGAATATCTACACATCAGGTGCTGAAAAAAAGATCAACTCTGACAAACCTTAAAGCCTCCTCTTCAGGGATGAAAGGGCATAAAATTACCAGGTGTCTTTTCTGATTTGAGGTATTATTGACCCTGACAGGGAGCTTGAAAACACAGCACACAGTAACAATTTTTCCCTCTATAAAGGGCACATAAAATTACATGATGGCTTTGTGGAAGATCCCCAGGGTCATGCTGGTGCCTACCTCCCCTATTTCATCTTGCACTGTTTGCTCTCTCACTCCTTGTTGCCAGTCAGGGGCAGGCCTTCTGTCAGCTCCAAGAATACACAAGCTTTTCCCCACTGAAACCATCCTTTTATAAAATTAATAAAGGGCCTCAGGGTGGGAACTCTGCTAGGGACCTGAATTCTGTAAAGGTATACATATAGTTTCATAAGTAAGTAGACATTGTTCTCTAGCTTTCCTATAATTGCCAATGACTCAGGAGTCACACAGCTGATGGTCATAAAGATTCTTAGTTTTCTTAATTGTTCCCATATTTAACATCCCCCTCGTAAAACCTACGGCTGATTTTTCGGATATCTTTCAGGGCCTGGATTCCAAACGAATGACTGACCCAATCAGGCCAGTGGGCCCACTCAACTGGCTTTGCAACCCCACCCAAAAACTGACTCAGCACAAGAAGACCATTTCTACACCCCTAAGATTCCAACTTGAATTCAAATCTCCCTGCCCCACCTATCTGACTTTCCCCACATCCTCACAGCTTCCCTGGAATATGTTAGCATCAGAACCTTCCTTTCTATGTCTGTCTGCAGAGAGCACCACCCCTCAGGGTGAGTTATTTCCTGTAATTCAAACATTGTTTCTTAGACTCTCATCTGGTTGGCTGCTTCACTGGTGCTGAAGCATCAACTACTACTTTGACTACCAAAGCCCCTCCCTTGCCCTCTCCCTTATTTCACAAAATCTCATTTATTTCCTTAATAGTGCTTATAATACAGGTTTTTTGTTTTTTTTTAAATTTTGTAGAGATGGGGTTTTGCTGTGTTGCTTGGCTGGTCTCAAACTCTTGGCCTCAAGCAAGCTTCCTGCTTCTGCCACCCAAAGTGCTCTGGGATTATAGGTATAAGCCACTGCACCTGAACTATTTTACTAACTTACTTTTCTCTCACTAGCAGCCAACCCTCTGAAGAATAGGAAACACACCTGTTCCTTTCCTTTGGTGGCCCCAGTGTCAGCACAGTGCCTGGCACTTAATTAATGAGTACAAGTCATCATCATCTTTGCTTCCTTTGGATATAGAACTTGGCTGGCTGATGAAAAGGCATGCACATTTTTGAAGGTGGATGACTGACAGCTTTTTGGTTCCTCTAAAAGCTATGCATAAAAGTAGAGAAAACTTGCCTAAGGTATCTGTATTGTAAAAGCCTGAAAAATTAAAAAAAATTCCCCAAAGAGACTATTTGCTTCTTTCTTACCAACTGAGACAGATCATCTACATTAAATTTTATGATTTACAGGAAAACAAAATAAACTTACCTAATCAATAAAAACTATCATGACACATAATGAGAGACTGCAATAATAAATGCTTGATGAAAATCCTAGATTTTAATATTACTATTAGTACATTCTTATTCCGGCAGTGATATGTTTACAAAGTGTTGAGATAACATCTGTCAATAAGATCCACCCATCTCTAAGGGTGGATGTTGGATTTAGGCATAGAATCAGAACCCTAAATTCTATTTCCAGTGGCACCAGGGAACTGGAGTTCATGTACCCTCTTTTGCGAAGTGACAATCTTGACAAAGATTTTCTCAGCTTCTTTTTAATCTTATTCCTCCTTTCTGGCTGATTCTTAATGCATCTTATCTGCGTGGTGTATCTTTAGGTGATAGAACATGTACAAATGCTCAGGCCTGTTTCCCAGCGTCCCTCTCATTTTAAATACCTGTAGCTGTTCATCAATGTAAGGGAGTTTTAAAATTTCAATAGCAGATGGTCTCAATGAAGGATTCTTGTTCAACATGCTGCAAAGTTTGAAAGAAAATTATTTTTCAAATGAACTATAATATAATTTAAAATTATTTCTGTGACAACATATTTATTTCCATACCTTTCCATGATGGAGTTTAGTTCTCTTGGATATCTCTTAGGGAGAGAAGGTGTGTCTCCTTCAACAATTTTCAAAACAATAGACAAGAAATTGGAGCCAGCAAATGCATGATTCATGCAGCACATCTCATATAAAATGCATGCCAGCGACCTGAAGACAAAGTCAAAAAATTTAAATAAAGAACAAATGTCCTATTTTGACTTTTTTCATCATACAAAACCTTAGATGTGTTGGGACATTGGCTTTGAGGTACTACTGTATACTTCGGCTGGTGGTTTAAAAACTGTAGTTCTATACTGTTATTTTCTATTTAAATACATGTTCACAAAAAAAAAAGGAAGAAAGAAAAAAGCACAGAGGTAAGTCTTAGTGATTGCTTTTTGTTAAAAAGAAAAATACCATTTGCAATATGATCAATGTAGTAAAGAATTTTTGAATTAGTCTCTATGAAGGATAAATGAAAAGAAACTAAATACTGCCTTTTTAAGGCAGTTTGTTAATGTGATATATGCAAAATAAAATTTAATTTATCAGTCTAACCTTCCCTCTAATGTGTATCCAAGCATTTTGAAAGGGAAGCTGGCATTATTTATTATTTTCTGAATATAATCCATTTGCAAGTAGGGTGGAAGAGCTTGCAGTGCACATTAAAATGTATAATTCTCCCATGGTGAATATGAAACAGAATATTAAAATTCTAGATAAGTCCAAAACTGATTTGAATTAGCCATGCAAATCAGTAACCTCTAAACCAGTAGAAAAATCTTTTAAATAACTCTACATTATAAAGAAAACTAAGGGGGAATTCTTGCCTGAATTTAGCATTAAGAAATAACCACACTTATCTTGAATATTAGGTTATTTTTACCTTGTGGGCCTTCTAAATTACATAACTGGCCATGTTTTCCTTTTCATATGAGTCTCTTGAAGATTAGAAATAAATTTGTGATTGACCTTGTGTAAGTTATACACATTTTATATATTAACATTGACTTAAGTACAGGGAAGGGTATATTTGTACATAAATAAATATATGAATAGTATTATTTAAGTGTTGTGTGGGTGTTCACGAAATCCCTGCATTTCTATGAGATTTCTAGGTATATACACAAAGAATGTTTCTTTTCCAATAAATAATAATGCTAACATTTCTAACTGATTGGCACTTTGCACCTTCTTAAGTACTTCTCAATAGAACTTCATAACTTCCCAGTGAAATAGAGCCCATATTTTCCCATTTATAGATAAGAAAATTGGCTAAGAGAAGTTAAAGGAAATGGCCAAAGTCATTTGGTATTAAATGGTGGAACTGACTCTTAAATTAAGTCATTTATCTTTACAAAAGACAAATGATTTAATTTATTATTATTTGCATTAAAAAATGCTAGGAGGGACAAAGATGTTAAGAAAAATTGAATGATATCAACTAGAACACCAATGTCAGTGTAAACATTACAAATGACAAAAATTATTTGAAGTTCAATAAATTTTGCAATAAAATAGTATCTGATATAATAGCATTTACCTAGATTTATATGCCGGAAAAAAATTCCTTCAAATAAGGATAAAATCAAATACTTTTAGCCAAAAACAGATAATTCTTATCAACAGGAAAACACTTTTAAAATCCTAAAAAAGGTATTTTCGTAACAGAAGAAAAATGAACTCAGGCAGAAACAAAAAATACAAGGAGAAATAAGGAGCCCCCCAAATAGTAATTTTGTGATTATGTATAAATGAATATTAACTCTACACAATAATATTAACAATATCTAAGATTATTGTTGAATACAAATTTACAAATTATGTAGAATAAATTTAAAATTTATTATGTAGTTTAAAAATCATGTAGAATAAGAATTCACAATCCAAAAATTGCAAAAGACATAAAAAGAAGAATAGAGGAAAAGTATGTTAAGGTCCTAGTATTACTGGCAAGTGGTAAATGTAATAGTTTTTATTAGACTATAATAAATCAAGAATGGATATTATAATGGGGGTTATCATCAAAAGAATAACAAAATAATTTATAGCTGACAAGTGTATAACAAGTTATAAGAGAGAAAAAATAAAATAATAAAAATTTAAGACAAAAGAAAGCAAGAAATGAGACCAAAAGGAACATAAGACAAATGGAACATATAGAAAGCAAATAATAAGATGGTAAATAATACAATTATATGTAAATGAATAATACTCCAATTAAAAATATAAATTATTGAACTAGATAAAAATGTGTATTTTGTTCTAAAAACAAACTTTAAAAATAAGAACATAGATTGATAGAAAAAGATAGACCATGGCAAGAGCCACTACTAGGTTTAAGATGGTGGATTGATAAATGACCCAATCGCCCAGGAACATGTGACAATTCTAAATCTGTAAACACTTAATATTAATAACATGGTAAGTATATATATGTAATGCAAAAGCTGACAGAATTAAAGGGGAAAATAGACAAATTCATAGTCATAGTTATTAACAATCATATCCTGGTGATTAACAATCATACCTGTTTCAATAACTGATGGAAGAAGCTGACATAAAAAATCAATAAAAACAGAAAAAAATCTACACAACACAATTACCAAAATTGACATAATTGACATGAATGAAACCCAAAATAACAGAATTCAAATTATTTTCAAGGACATATGAAATATTTGTCAAAATCACCCATATATACACTCACAAAATAAGCTCCAATAGACTTCAAGAATCAAAACCTTCAAAGCATATTCTCTGACCACAGTGAAATTATACCATAAGTGAATAACAAAAAGAGAGAGAAAATGAAAAAGCGTAAAACCTCCAGCTGCTTAAAAATTAAGGAATATGCATCTTGGGTCAAATAATTCTTAAGCCAAACAAAAAATAACAATAAAAAATACAAAATATTTTTAACTGAATGCTAATAATGGTACAGAGTAGCAACACTTATTGAATGCAGCTAAAAAACTTACAACAAAATTGAAAGTCTTAAATGCATATATTAACAAAGAAAAAAGGCTTAAAATCTGTGATCTGAGCCAACTTGAGAATCTAGTAAAGAAAGAACAGCAAATCCCACCAAAGAAAGCTTAAGAAAAAAAAAATTATGAACAAAAATTGGCCAGGCACAGTGGCTCATTCCTATAATCCTAGAACTTTGGGAGGTTGAGGCAGGGGGATCACTTGAGGCCAGAAGTTAGAGATTAGCCTAGCAACATAGCAAGACTTCATGTCTACAAACATATTTTAAACGCTTAGCCAGGTATGACGGTGCTTGCTGTAGTCCCAGTTACTGGAGAAGATAAGGTGGGAAGATCAATTGAGCTCAGGAGTTCAAGGGTACAGTGATAATGGTGCCACTGCACTTCAGCCTGGGTGACTAAGCAAGACTCTGACTCAATAAAAAAATTTTTTAAAAACCCAGAAATTAATGAAATAGGAACAAATAATAAAAACAAAATCATTAATGATTAATAAATATTATAGACCTTCAGCAAGACTGATCAAGAAAACAAGAAGTAAAAAACACAGATTAACAATAAGAATGGTAAAAGGTACAACACTATGGACTCCACAGATGTTAGAAAGTATTCAGATATTATAAACATGTTATTATCCAACAAATTGGATGAAATGAATAGTCTTCTAGAAACACAACTTACCAAACTAACACAAAAAGAAATAAAAGATCCAGTCTTTTATTAGGTTATTAAGTGTGAAATGTCTGATGTCCTTAAGTACTAAGTTTGATAGTTGATATCTCTGACATATCACTTTGACAGTTCTCATTTTATTTTTGTGAAAGTACATCGTCATTCTTTCAAATACATGTTTTTGTTTGTGATAATCTCAAAATTTGTTTAGAGCAATTTCTGTGAAACCATGGATAAGTAAAAAATTCACGTTATTTTCAAATATGAGTTATGTTGTTCAACCAGTGCAGCACAGACAGCTAAAAATACCAACAAAGTGTTGGGGAAGGATGTGGCTAATGAACATATAGTATGCTGATGGTTTGAGAAGTTCTGTTGTGATTTTAAACTTAAAAATGAGCTATGTGGGTGACCTGAGACCAAGGTGGATGATGATGAGCTGAAAGCTGTAGGGGAAGCAAATGCTTCTCAACCTAGGTCTGAATTAGCAGCGGGTTTGACATTACAATTCCAACAATACTGACCATTTGAAACAAATCAGTAAGATAAAGAAGCTGAATAGATGGGTACCACATGAATTAAACATCAGAAAGGAAATTGTCTGGAAGCTTGCCTTTCTTTGCTGTCATGGCATAAAGGTGAACCATTTTTACACAGTATTGTTACATGCATGGTGAAAACTGGATTCTTTTTGACAATTTCAAGTGGTCAGAATAGTGGCTGGATAAAGGTGTCCTGAGACACAGTCAATCAAAAACAGCTTATTATTCACAATCTAAATGTTCATAGTCTATGAATATTCACAGTCTAAATAGTCATCAAAATGGTATCTGTTTGGTGTTCCAATACTAGTATTATCCAGTAGAGCTTCAGGAAACCTGGTCCATCTACTTACCATAGATATATACTGCAACTATTTGGATGAAATGATGAGGATGCTTACAATTAGCAGGCAAGGTTGGTCAATAGAGATAACCACATTTTACAAAAATAACACTACTCAAACTATAGAGGCTGGACTTGGGAACACTCTGTCATCCACCATATTCACCAGATCTTGCACCAACTTGTAGAAAACTGAATTTTAGCTAGCTCTACCATTTAAAGACAAAAGTGGCCAGGGGCCCAGAATAAATTTGAAAGGCAGTCAGGTGAAAAAGTCTGTGTTCCTTGGTTAAGTCCTTGGCTGTGCTGGCTCAGAGCTAGTGGAACTGGAGTGTTTATGATTCAGTAAGACACCAGCAGAATTTGCACCTAAACTCCAAAAGCACTGTTAATATAGCAGTGATTTAAACAGATGTGCAGACAGCAAGTGGATCTCATCACCTTTGGAGGGCTGTGACTATGCCCCTCAAAGTGAATGTGGAGGTTCTATATCCCCTGTGGACAGTGCCTGCTGGGACCAGAAGCTGCAGCCAACTAGCCACCCAGCCAGCCTCAAGTTAAGGTCCCCAAGCAATTGCTGTATCTGATAGGATGTGCCAGGTCATTGGACAGGTACTCCATAGGTTTGCTAGCACACTTGGTCACCCTGTCCCCTCTGTCTTTCTGCAGACCAGGACATGGGTGCCCTGGTCCACTTAATCTAGATCATGAAGGTGGGGGAGACTACAGCCACCAAGTGCTGGTAGCTGGCAGTCAAGAAGTTCCATGACTCCAAGGTTAAGTTCCCACTGTCCCATCAGGTCCTATGTCATCAGCACAAGCCAAACTTCACCACCGAGAGGCCCAACACCTTCTTCTATGTGCAGGCGCTCTTGCCCATCTCTGCCCAAATAAAATTAAGATGCCTGGGTTAAAAAAAAAAAAAAAGACACCAGGAGCAATGGCTGAGCAAGTGCCTGTCTTGCCCCTCTTCCAACTCTAGGTAGTACAGCTTGGGGAAGAGTATGAAGAACTTTTCCTTGCAACTCACATACCAGCTCAGCTATGGTAAAACAAGGTACCAAGTAGATTCTAAAGCGTCTATTTTCAGACCCTAGTTCCTGGAGGCTTTTCTATACCCACCCTGGGCCAGAGGGAGCCCTCTGCCTTGAAGGAAAGAACCCAGTTCTTGCAGAATTCACCATCTTCTAACTAAAGAGTCATTGGTCTTCAAATAAATATCAAAGGTAACCAGGCAGCAGTCACAGTAGGCTTTGAGTGAGAGTGGGCTGCCTTCTGATGTGAACAGGTACAAGCCCAGCTATGGGGTCATGAGGGCATGCCCAAATCATTTCTCTCTCAACTTCAGCACCAGCATGGAGAGTAAGAGAAGAGAATCAGAAACTCTGGCTGATAATCCAGGGAATTATCCCATATTTTACCCAAGGTAGTGGTACCACCAGAAGTCTACAAGAGTCATACAATTACTGGGCTTAGGGCACTCCCTATGCTGATATAGCTGCAATGACTGAAGAATTAGATCACAACATTCAATTCCTTTTAAATATCTGGAAAGCCTTCTCAAGAAGGATGAGCTCACACAAGGCCAGACTATGAAGATCAGGACAAATACCTAACTCTTCAATGGCTAGATAGCTACAAACATCCACAAGCATCAAGATCATCCAAGAAAACAAGACCCCACTGAAAGAACTAAATAAGGCACAAGTGACCAATCCCAGGGTGATAAAGACGTGTGACCTTTTAGACAAGAAATTCAAAATAGCTGTTCTGAAGAAGCTCAATGAACTTCACAACAGTGCAAAGAAGGAGTTAAGAATCCTATCAAAGAAATTTAACAAAAAGATTGAAATAACAATAAAAAAAATCAAGTAGAATTTCTGGGGTAAAAACTTCAATGGACAAAATGAAAAATTCATTAGTCTCAGCAGCAGAATTGATCAAATAGATGAAAGAATTATTTGAAAATACATAGATTTAACCTGGTTCTCTGTACCCTCAATGAATCCCCAACAATTAAAAAATAAAAAAACAGAAAAAACAGATTATTTAAAAATATACAGAAGAGAAAAACTTTTAAAAAGAATGAGGCATGTCTACAATATCTAGAAAATAGCCTCAAAAGGGCAAATAAAAGAGTTATTGGCCTTAAAGAGACATAGAGATAAAGGGTAGGAAGTTTATTCAAAGAAATAATAACAAGAAATTTTTCAAACCTAGATATTCACCTTTAAGGAGGTCATAGAACATCAAGCAAATTTAACAGTTACATACTAATAGCGGGTGGTATCAGGGACTGACCCAACCTATATCTTCTTTTTGTATGTTCAGGAAGTCCTGTAGAAACAAATGTATGGAAAGAAATCATTAGTGGGGTCAGTTCCGGATCCCCCATTAGTATGCAACTGTTAACTCAAACAAGACTATCTAAAGACATTTAATAATCAAGTTCCCAAAGGACACAGATAAAGAAAGATCTCAAAGGAAGCAAGAAAATAAAATGATATATAAAGGGGCTCCAATACATCTGGCAGCAGACTTTTCAGGGGAAACTTTACAGGCCAGGAGAGAGCAAGACATATTGGCAAGACATATTCCATGTGCTAAAGGAAAATAATCTTAACCCTAGACTATTACATCCTGAAAAAATATCTCAGACAAACAAAAGCTGAGGGTTTTCATCAACTCCAGGCTTGTCTTTATAAGAAATGTTAAAAGTAGCTCTTCAATATGAAAGAAAAGGATATTAATGAACAATGAGAAGTCATCTGAAGGTATAAATCTCACTGTTACCAGTAAGTACAAAAATACAGAATAATCTATTGCTGCAGTTGGGGTATATAAACCACATAAATCTTGAAGAAGAAGAATAAAAGACAAGCCTATCAAAAACAATAACTGCAACAAATTTTTAAGAGATAGTATAAAAAGATATAAATGGAAACAACAAAAAGTCAAAAATCTGAGTGGTGGATGGAGTTAAAGTGTAGAGTTTTCTTTTTTTTTTTTTCTTTTTTTACTTTTTTGAGACAGAGTCTCACTATGCCAACCTTAGTGGAGTACCTTAGCACCAGAGCTCACAGCAACCTCCAACTCTTGGGCTTAAGTGATTATATCTTGCCTCAGCCTCCCAAGTAGCTGGGACTACAGGCACCTGCCACAATGCTCAGCTATTTTTTGTTGTAGTTGTCGTTGTTGTTTGGCAGGCCTGGGCCGAGTTCAAACACACCAGCT
This sequence comes from Galagoides demidoff, assembly GCA_963574575.1. Taxonomy (NCBI): domain Eukaryota; kingdom Metazoa; phylum Chordata; class Mammalia; order Primates; family Galagidae; genus Galagoides; species Galagoides demidoff. Next base: position 69,334 of record CAUYQV010179741.1, read on the forward strand.
CCAGTATATGTGGCCAGTGCCCTAGCCACTGAGCTACAGGCACTAAGCTGAGTTTTCTTTTAGATTTCCCTTTGCTTATTTGCTTTTTGTAAGCATAGTCTTCTGTTTAAAATTATTGGGTCAGGTGTGGTGGCTTAGGACTGTAATCCCAGTGTTGTGGGAGGCCAAGGCAGGTGGATTGCCTGAGCTCAGAGGTTCAAGACCAGCATGAGCCAGAGTGAGCCAGAGTGAGACCTTGTCTCTAACAACAACAACAAAAAGCCAGGCATTGTGGCAGGTGCCTATAGTCCTAGCTACTTAGGAGGCAAAGGGCAAGAGAATCACTAAAGGAAGAAAGGAAAAAAAAATTAAAATTATTGGTTATAAAATGCTTGTAGCAAGCCTCATGGTAACTTCAAATTGAAAAACCTACAACTACATAAAAAATGAAAAGCAAGATATTAAGACATACTACCAGAGAAAGTAACTTTTACACAAAGAAAGATAGGAAGGATGGAAGGCAAAATAATCAGAAATCAAATAGCAGTAGTAGTAAGTGGCAGTAGTAAATCTTTATCTATCAGTAATAACACTGAATATAAATAATCTCCCTAATCAAAAATCATGGAGTGGTCAAATGTATAAAAAAATACGACCCATTACATGTTGTCTATAAGAAACCCACTACCCATATAAGGACACATATATACTGAAGACAAAGGGATGGAAATAGATATTCCATGCAAATGGAAACCCCAAAAGAGCAGGAGTATATATATTTTTATCATATAAAATATATTTCAAGACAAAAAATGAAAAGAGACAAAGAAGGTCATTATATAAAGTGTTAATTCAACATGAGAATAAAATAATTCTAAATATATCTGCACCCAAAACTGGAACACCAGATATATCAATATAAAGGAGAGAGACACTAATACAATAGTAGTTAGAGACCTCAACATCCCTCTTCTGTAATGGACAGATCATCCTAACAAAAAATCAACACAAAAAATTAGAATTAACCTATACTCTAGATCAAAAGGACCTAGTAGACATTTATAGAATATTTTATCCAACAACTGCAGAATATACATTCTTCTCCTTGGGTCATGAATCATTCTCAAAGATGGACCATATGTTAGGCCCAAACAACTCCTAAAAATTCAAAAAAATTAAAATCATATCTAATATTTTCTCTGACCATAATGAAAAACAATAAAAACAAGATCAAGTCTCAAATTAGTAGGAGAAAAAAAAAATAAACATGAGGGTAAAAATAAATGAAATTAAACAAACAAACAAAAAAACAGAAAAGATCAATGAAATGAAAAGTTCATTTTTTTTGTTTGTGAAAAAACAAACAAAATCAACATAATTTTAGCTAGACTAAGTACAAAGGAGAGAAAACCCCAAAAAATCAGAGATGAAAATGGAGACATTATAACTGATACTGCACAAATCCAAAGGATCATTATGGACTCTGTAAACAACTGTATGCCAATAAACAAGAAAACAAGGAAGAAATGGATGGATTTCTAGACACATATGACCTACCAAAATTGAACCAGGAAGAAATCCAAAACCTGAATAAACCATAAAGAAGTAATAAGATAACAGCAGTAATAAAAAGTCTCCCATCAAAGACAATCCCATGACCTGATGGCTTCACTGCTGAATTCTATCAAACATTCAAAGAAGAACTAATACTAATTCTACTTAAACTATTCTACAAAGTTGAAGAGGAGGGAATCAGATAAAGACACACCAAAAAAGAAAAACAACAGCCCAATAACTCCTACAAACACTGATGTAAATATTGTCAACAAAATACTAAAAAACTAAATTCAGCAGCACATTGAAAATACTACTCATCACCATTAAGTAGGATTCATCTGAGGGATGCAAGGATGGGTAAATATATGCAAATTAATCAATGTGATACAACACATTGAGAAAATGAAGAACGAAAACCATACGATGATTTCAATTGATGCTGAAAAGGTACCAATAAAATTCAACACTCTTTTAAGGTAAAAACTGTCAAAAAATTGATTTTAGAAGGAACATACCTCAGTATAATAAAAACCACATACGACAGGCCCACAGCAAGTATCATACTGAATAGGGAAAATCTGAAAGTCTTTTCTGTAAGATTTGGAATGAGACAAGGATGCTCATTTTCACCATCTTATTCAAAATAGTACTGGAAGCTCTAGCTATAGTAATCAGATAAGAGAAAGAAATAAAAGGCATACAAATTGGAAAAGAAGAAGTCAAATTATCTTTGTGGACAATATGATCTCAAATCTTAAAAAATCTAAAAACACCATAAAAAACTCATTAGAAGTGATAAACAAATTCAGTAAAGTTGTAGGATACAAAATCAACATACAAAAATCAGTAGCATTTCTATAGGTAAATGGCAAACAATCTGAAAAAGAAACCAGGAAAGTCATCCCAGTTATAATTGTTAGAAATAAATAAAACATCTACCAAAGAAGTGAAATATTTCTACAATGAACACTGTAAAACATTAGTGAAAGCAATTGAAGAGGACACAGAAAAAGGAAAGAAACTCCATACTAATGGACTAAAATCAATGTTGTTAAAATACCCATACTACCCAAAGTAATCTACAAATTTAATGCAATCTATATCAAAATGCCAATGACATTCTTCACAGAAATAAAAAAGCAATCCTGAAATGTATATGAAACAACAAAATACCCAGAATAAACTAAGCTATCCTGAGCAAAAAGAACAAAACTAGAAGAATCATGTTACCTGACTTCAAATTATACTACAGAGCTGTAGTAACCAAAACAGTATGGTACTGGCACAAAATCAATCACAAAGACCAATGGAACAGAATAAATAATCCAGAAATAAATCCACATATATATAGTAAATTTATTTTTGACAAAGTTTCTAAGAACATACAGGGGAAAAGATAATTTTTAAATAAATGATGCTGGTAAAACTGGATATCCATATGCAAAAGAATGAAACTAGACCCTGGTCTTTCACCATATACAAAAAATAAATCACAACAAATTAAATACTTAAATCTAAGTCCAGAAACTATGAAACTACTATAAAAAAATTAGGGAAATGATCTAGGACATTGTTTCAGGCAATGACTTATTAAGCACTACCCCCAAAACACAGGCACTCCAGCACAATTTGACAAAAGGGAATATATCAAACTAAAATCTATGCATCACAAAGGAAACAAATCAACAATGTGAAGAGACAACTCACAGAACAGGTAAAAAATATTTTCAAACTACTTATCTGACAAGGGATTAATAACTTGGAATATGTAAGGACCTCAAACAACTCAATGGAAAAAAATATCAAATAATCCAATGAGAAAATAAGCAAAAGATCTGAATAGACGTTTCTCAAAAAAAGTCATACAAAGGCCATTAAATGTATGAGAAATGCTCCACATCATTAGTAATCAAATCAAAACTTATAGTGAGATATCATCTCACCCCAGTGAAAATGGCTTTTATCAAAAAGATGGGATGATATACTGTTGGTGGGAATGTAAATTAGTGCAATCACTATGAAAAATGGCATGGAGGTTTCTGAAAAGACTAAAAATAGATTTACCATATGACCTAGCAATCCTACCAAAAGAAAGGAAATCAATATATCTAAAAGATATCTGCACTCCCATGTTTACTGCAGCATTATTCACAACAGCCAAGAATTTGAATCAATCTAAAGTGTTGATCAACAGACAAATAAATAAAGAAAATGTGGTACATACACACAGTGGAATACTATTCAGCCATAAAAAGAATGAAATCCTGTCATTTGCAACAATGTGGATGATACTGGAGAGTATTATGTTTAATGAAGTAAGCCATGCATAGAAAGACAAATTTTGCATATTTTCACTCATATGTAGGAACTAAATATTAATATAATTTATCTGATGGAGACGGAGTAGACAAAGGTTAGGAAGGGTACTGGGAAGAGGGGATAAAGTGGAGACAGTTAATAGATGAAAATATAGTTAGATAGGATGAATAATATTTGATAGCACAACAAAGCGACTATAATCAACAATAAGGTATACTTTAACTAAATGAGTGGAATTGGAATGTTTCTAATACACAAAAATAAATGATTGATGTGACAGACTCCCCAATGAACCCTAATTTGAGTAATATACATTGTATGCCTATATAAAACATCATATGTACCCTATAAATATATGTAACTATTATGTACCCGTAATAATTAAAAAAAATACACATACACACACATATATATATTTTGGAGACAGAGTTTCACTTTGTCACCCTCAGTAGAGTGCTGTAACATCATAGCTCACAGCAACCTCCAACTCTTGGGCTCAAGTGATTATCTTGCCTTGGCCTCCCAAGTAGATGGGACTACAGGCACCCACCATAACACCCGGGTATTTTTTAGAGACAAGGTCTTACTCTGGCTCAGGCTGGTCTTGAACCCGTGAGCTCAGACAATCCACCTGCCTTGGCCTCCCAGAGTGCTAGGATTACAGGAGTGAGCCACCATACCCAGCCAAAAATTTTTTAAATAGTGAAAAAAGAAATCAAACTCACAGGTCTAAGTTGTAGAAAACTATCACTCACTCAGCACCTACCCACTCTCTTCTGAGGATTTATGCTCAGCCTCTATGGGTTCAGATTCTCATTCAGAACTTGGATTAGAAGCAGAACAAAACTAGACAACTTCTCCTGGCTGTGGCAGTTCTGTAGGGTTGAGTGGGAGAAAAATCTCTGATGCAGAACATTTTCAGCTGTCTTAGACTGTCTTGGACACCAATAAAATAATTGGTAACAATAATAATGACAATAACAAGAACATTATAGCTGAAATTTTAATAGAGTTTACTATGAACTAGGCCCTGTTCTATGATCCTTACATATTTTAACTCACTGAATCATCTTCACAATAGTCCTAATAAAATAGGAACTATTATTGTTTTATCCTTTCTGTTAAAGAAACAATAAGATTTGGTAAATTGTTCGAGGTTCCATACAGGGCTATGACTGCAACCCAGACTATCTGGCTCTAGAGACATAGACTCTCTGTGCCTTATTTCCTCTCAGTGTTGTATCAATCAGAGCAATTTGGATCATCAAGGACTCTTTTGAGTTGAACCTCATGGTTAGCCCTACCACAGCCTTTCAGGCAGGGCTTAATGTTCCAAGTTAATGTCAGGGTCTATTCAGAACCATAAGCTACCTTTAAAGATCACTGAGGCCTTACAAAACAAGCCATGCTGGGACTCAGACCATGGCAAACACAGGGACAATGAGATCCTCTGCAGGAAAAGGAAAGGAAGGCAGACAAGTTTGGCCTTTGTTTTCCCATTGTTTACAGGGAAAAAGAAAGCTAGTGGTTTGTGAATGAATTTATCACCAACTCAAACCCTGGTTTTATGGAAACATAATTGTGAGCCACATTTGATGAATTTATTAAGGTTATAAGAAGATGTGCAGTTATCTGGCTAAACAAACTATGGATCAATTAGATCTATACAGGCTGATTCAGCAATCAATTCTGATAGGACTGTACTCTTCGTTTTGAAAATCCTCTCAGCTCCACTGCAAGCAAGATGCTTTCCATTTACCTATGTCATTATGACTTACTGATATTTTCTTGAAGTTGTGCATACAGAGAAGATTTTTATCTCTCAGTAAATTATAGAAAAGGACCTGTTATGGTCCCAGTGACCTTCCTGGAATGGGTTATAATGACTAAATTATGAAACAATCTGATTACAGAAAGTACAGTGACACTGGGGTAAAACATTTTTTTTATTATGCTCCTATAAGTTTGTTAAATCTACTATATGTACTTTTTATTCTGGTAACTATATTTCTATATACCTATAATTTATAATTTTATTTCCATACTTTCTAACCAGATATTTCTATATGGGAATCATTATATCACCACAAATTCCTCACTTCCATCATTTTAATAGAATTTTCAATTATTTGGACTCCCAAGTCTTAAATCTACTGATATGAAAGTAGATTGGGACCAGGGGCATGGCGGGGACTGGGGAAGAGCTGAAAAGAGAGAGAGAGAGAAATGCATTTTACTTAGAAGTCTATGATTTGTGTTCCTTTCTTTTTCTAAAATACAGGCAACTGTGCAGAGATAAGCAAATAAATTCCTGAATGTGAGCAAGGAAAGGGCAGGTAGGGATCAGGCGCCTGGGGAGCAAAAAACCACTGAACTCCATAAGCTTCCCATCTGTCCAAGCTGAACTACATGACCAGAACTACCAAGAGGGTTTCTAAAGCACAGGTTGGTTGATAATAAATTGCACATTTACTTCAGACTTTGTCTTGTCTCAAGGTAACTAAATTTACCCTCCAGAAATCTGCCAGCCTTAAAACTGGAAGCCTGTCTCACAACAATGCTTAACCCTGGCTGGTTGGGAAATTTTGATGATCTTCTAGATAATACATATTTGATGTAATTGAGGAGCAACCTGATTTATTCATCTAGAAGAGTACACATAATTAAAGCAGTTGAATATACAAAAAGAGTAATATAAGAGTAGTGGGTTTTGCTTTAGTGTATATTACCCTAAGAGAAGTCTTTGCTTAGGTGGAATTGAATATTAACATACATACATAAGTAAATAGAAATGAACTATTTACAATGAAAAACACTGGGCTGCTTTAACTAACACTTAAGAAGCTATATTATGTAGCACCCGTTTTTTAAGAGCCTACCATGTCCCAGAAACTCTATCAATGTTTCCCACAGGTAGTCACTGGAAAGTGCAGTGGGCCAACCTAAGAATAGCAGCTAAAATCAGTAGGAGTTCTGCCCTTTCCAAAAGCAGGGTGAATGCAAGAAACCCCAAGACAAGGCCTGAAGCAGCTGGAGCAAAATAGCTCAAGGCTGTCCAACAGAATTTTCTGTGACCATAGATTGTTCTAAGCACATGAAATGGAGTAGTGTGACTAAAGAGCTGAATTTTTTAAAGAATATATAAAAGGAAAAATGAACTCATTCCTTCTATGATATTATACCAATATACTATCATGTTTTGGGGAAAATCTGTAAAATTATAGAAAAAAATACAAGGTTTGGATGAATTTTCTCCTCATACCAGCTTTTCTAATTAGTTTCCCTCATAATTGAGTTTAATGATATTTGAAGGAAGAGCATCTCTTCTTCTTCCTCTATTGTGGAACCATGCCCCATACCGTAAGAATTTGGCCAGTGGAAGAACAAGACCAAAACAAGAGAGACAGAGAGAGAAAGAGAGACTACAAAGTAGCAGAGGAGAACAACTGGGAAACAGAAAAAGCATCTTTGCAATTTTAGCTATCCTTGAGGACACTGTTATAGATTCTGCATAAACCATAAAGCCTGGGGAAGAACCACGGGGAGTGTTCAGAGTTGGGGTAGAAAGGTGGGTTGGCAGGGGAAACAATGACCAAAGCATCCTTCACTCAGCCACTCCATTAAGGCTGGGTATGACAACAGCCTGCACTGCTCATGGGGCATAAGCTACTTCATGCTGTGAGTGAATGGCTGCCAAATTAATCCCCACTCCCCTCCCTGCCACATACACACACTTGGTCTTCTAGCTACTCAGAAGATACTGACTGAGCTTTCTTATGCTTCCATATCCTTACAGTCTTTTAGGAGTTAGAGAAGGCCTCAGTCATTTTAACTATTTTTAAATTCCCAATATATTTTTTCCCTACATAGTCTACTCCTTCTTCTCCCAGTAATCAGCCCCTACCTTTGGTCATTAACACTAAGTCCTTTTATCTGAAATGCATTTTGCCCAACTCTTCTTCATCCTTTACCATCCTAATCAGGCATCATCCACCATCTAAGACTGTAGCTGGAGCTCTACATCCCCAGCAGTCAATCGCTCCCTCCTTTATAACTCAGAGCCTTGTCTGGACTGTAATAGCATGCAGCAATTTGTTCATATGGCTGCCAATCCTTTGAGGACAGAAATCAGAATTAATAAGTCTTCGCGTCTTTTCTTTCTGCAAACACTACCCCAAGGGCCAGAGGGAGTAAAGCTAAAGTTATTAGATATCCTGGTAAACTGACTTTCTGGAGGGGTAGGGCTATTTGTAGCATTTATCAATTTCCATGGTGTAAATACCATGGCTGATTTCAAGTTACCAATGTGATGTCACTGAACACTGAGTTGAGAAGAAGTGTGAATAATTGATTTCTGTGAGCTGGAATGAACTGACTCCAACAAATCACAGGGGAATTATATGAGTGGTGAAGGGATGATGCTGAAGTCACAAGATGGCCCAGGGCTAAAACTGAGGTTGAGTTTGGGTTGGAGAGAAGAAGGTGAAGTCAGCAGAACTAAAAGGAGAGTTCTAAGGCATATGGAATTCTGACTCATAGGTTCTCAGAAAAGGTCCAGATTTGGGGATTCTGTCCATGAGATGGATAACAAATAGAGTGCCAGCCTGCTTTCCTGGCATATGCACTTCTCTGAAGCCATTCATTGGGCCTTTTTAAATAAAGAAAATAAATACTGCTAGGTTGCCATAATTCTTGCTTGCAGTTCTCCTGAAAAACCCTATTCCAGTCACCAGTGCTACATAACAAATCATCCCAAAACTTAGTGTCCTAAAACAAAAATAATAGTAATTTTGCTTATGAATCTCTGGCCAGTGAATGACAGAGAAGCCTTTGAATCTGCTCCCCATAGCACCTGCTGGGGAGATTCAACTGAGGCTAGGAGATCCATTTCCAAGATGGCTCACTCACACCACTGATTTCAAGTTACCAAGGCAATGTCATGGAGCCTCATTGGTGCTGGCTATCCCATGGAATCTCAGCTGGGCTAAAGATCCAAGGCCTTGATTCCTTGCATATACACCTCTCCACATTGGCCTCTCAATGAGCTACTCACAACATGGATTCAAGAGTAAGAATCTCAAGGGAACCACGAAAAAGCTGTCACCGCTATGGCCTAGGCTCAAAAATAAAATAACATCAATTTTGCCATAATCACAGGCTTACCCAAATTAAAGATGAGGGAACACAGACTCCACCTTTCAATAAGAGTAGTAACATCACACTACAAAAGGAGCATCTGAGAAGTTGTAATAGATAGAGATAAAATCCTGAAAAAAGGAAAAATGTTTTATGAGCTATCTATCTCTTTACACCCCCACTCCCACACACACCCATTTTAGAAATTAAAACCTACATCCCAGACTACAGTCAGTAAACAGAATGGCAGAATGTTTTTTTTTTTCTTTGTTTCTAGTATCTTAAATCACAGGAGACAGGAGATGGCTCAACAGAACAGAGGTCACTGAAATGTCTTCACCAGAGATGCTGTAGTTGAACAGCAATAGCCTAAGGCTGGAGAGTTCCTTTGAAAAGCTCTGTATTTCTGTTAAAGTGAAGGACAATGTACTTTCACATGAGAGTATGGCATTTCCCTCATTTTCTGGTAAATTAATAAATTTCTCTTTCCACTTCTTTAAACCACTTCTTCTTGTTATTTTTTTGGCCACAGAGACAAGTACTAAACCTTCAGTAACAAAGTGATATATTGTGATGGCCATCTTTGGAAAATATAGTATGTCACATAAGCCTAAGGATCATGAGAGCATTTTACTTTATGCTTCCATCAAAAGAAGCCTCTTTGCTTGGAAACACAGGCACCATGGCCATACTCCTTTCTTGCCTGAGATGCTCCTTGCTGCAAAACACTCAGTCCTGGAATTGGGAAGATTCAATCCAATTTCAACTTCCTACAAGAATGCCTGGTCTCAAATAAGGATCTCAAGACTTAAAACAAGGCTGGGTGCAGTGACTCAAACCTATAATCCTAGCACTCTGGGAGGCCAAGGCTGATAGCTTGAGCTCAGGAGTTGAAGACAAGCTTGAGCAAGAGTGAGACTCTATCTGTAAAAACAGCTGGGCGTTGTGACCAGCACCTGTAGTCCCAGCTACTTGGAAGGCTGAGGAAAGAGGATAACTTGGCCTAAAAGTTTGAGATTGCTGTGAGCTACAATGCCTCAGCACTCTACCCAGGGTGACAAACTGAGACTCTGTGTTAAATAAATAAATATAAAATAATAGATTTTAACACAAGTAAATTTTTTTTTTTTTTTGGGAAAGAGGAATGGGAAAAAATTCTGAGTTAACCCTCCCTCTCCAACTTTCCTACAGATTAGCAAGACAAGGATATATAAACTTGGCACTCCATCACTTAGCAGAGGGAAAAAAGTATAAATCTCTAAATCTAAGAGTAAGGCCTTGAGGAGAACAGTTCTTAAATGGCAGCATGAGTAGCTCAGCAGAACTGCTCTCTAGCAAACAACCAAAAGTGGTGAAAATTACTAACAATGACATCTATTTAAAGTCTGTGAAACTCATCTTAAGAGCATAAAGCAAACGAAGAAACATTCATTTAAGAAAATCTACCAATTATAGTAAAAACAAAGTGGCCCTTGAGCAATGACCTACTATCTCCCTCCATTCCTGAGTATGAAGCAAGCTCCATTCTAAGTGTGTGAGGTGTGGCCAAGATGCCTTGGGTTCCCTCTCCCCATAGCTCCTAGTCTTAGGATAGCCTATCTTTCCAGAAAGGGCAAGCTTCCAGCATTTTTCCCCCCACCATTTCCATGTTGCTGAGGCTACATTCCAGGTGAGTATAGCCAAGAAGATATTGAGGACCTCCTTCCTCCACCCTGTCCCTACTCACATGAACAGCAGGCAGAGAACAATGGAGCTCACACATAGCTTGGTTCCATGCCAGAAGAAGCAAGCCAAGAAGACCAGAGACTACTGCCCTACCCAGTGCCCTGCTCACAAGCAGAAGTGTCACTCTGAGAAAAGTGGGCCATTGTTCCTGCCTCCAGCACCAGAGAGGCAGCTTGGGAGAATTTGACCAGGGAAAGAGGCAGGCTGTAATAGAATTTGGAAGCTCCCCACCAAAGGGACTAACCTGATTTGGAGCAGAGTCTAAAAAACACAAGCCTGATTTCAAGGTCTCTTGAAAATAATGGAGATTTGGTAGAGAGAATAGATTTTTATTAAAATATCCCATAGAAGTCACTAAAAGAAGCAATTAGAAAGAGAATGGTATTTCCATAAGAGCAATAAGCAAAACCATAGGTCAGCTAGTTTATTAGAAAGAACCAGAAATGAAAGACAAGAACCACCTTCTGAAGTCAGAACAAACCTCAAAAACTTGCCTCAAAATATACACCTGCAGGCTCAGGGCCTGTAGCTCAGCGGCTAGGGTGCCAGCCATATACACTAGAGCTGGCAGGTTCAAACCCAGCCCAGGCCTGCTAAACAACAATGACAACTACAACCCAAAAATGGCCGGGTGTTGTGGTGGGTGCCTGTAGTCCCAGCTGAGGCAAGAGAATTGCTTAAGCCCAAAAGTTAGTTTGAGGTTGCTGTGAGCTGTGACGCCATAGACTCTACCGAGGGCAACGTAGTGAAAGTCTGTCTCAAAACACACACACACACACACATATATGTATACCTGCAGAAGGGACTCAAATATATATATATATAGGCAGAAGGGACTCAAATTTAACTAGAAAAAACTAGAGAACAATTACACCTTTGTGGGGTATTGTTGCAAACAATCAGTTAACAATTAGTGGATGCTAACAGCTGGGTGTAATGCCAATAAAGGTAGACAGCAGAGAGAACAGGAAAAAAGACAAAGGAGTCCTGCTAAAATCACTATCATCCCAGGGTGGATATGACCACAGCTGCTGTCTGAGGAGCAACAGTAGAGACTTCATAGTGCGGAAGAATAGATTTTTATTAAAATATCCCATAGAAGTCACTAAAAGAGTAAACAAGCAAACAACAAGTCTCAGGGAAGTGGGGTAGAATAATGTCCAGATTTGCTACAACATAATATATTATCTAACATGTCCAGTTTTCAACAATTATGAGACATGCAATAAACAATAGGTGTGACACATACATAGGAAAAAAATAGGCAACAGATACTGATTTAGAGGGCCTGAAATAATAGATTTAACAACAACTTCAAGGCAGTCATTATAAATATACTTGAACAATTTAAAAAATGTTTAAAGATGCATTAGAAAAATGTCACATCAAGTAGAGAGAGAAATTACATTTAAAAAAATGCCAAATAGAAACTTTGGAAATGAAAAGTACCATAATGAAAAATTCATTAGAAGGGATCAACAGTAGATTTTAACTGACAGAAGGAATCCATGAACCTGAAGAGCAATGGATAGAGATTAGCTAATATGAATAACAGAGAGAAAAATAAAGAAAAATGAATAAAGCATCAAAAAAATGAACAGAGCTTCAAAGAAATGTAGAACACCACTAAGCACAACATATATACATATAATGAGAGTACTAGATATAAAAATAGAAAGAAAAAAGTATTTTAAAAAATGGCTGAAAACTCCCCAAATTTGATAAAAATATATCCATTTACACATTGAAGAAGCTCAATTACCTACCTAGTAGGATAAATGCAAAATCACACCTAGATTCCTCAGTAAAATGTGGAAAGACAAAGAGATGATTTTCAAAGAAAAGAGTAAGACTTTGGTTGAATAAATTGTTGTATACAAGTATAGATACTATGCAAACATTTAAATGGTATACTAATGCAGAGCAATGTTCCATTCTGGTAAGTGGAAAAAAATCAGGTTATAAAATTGTATCTAGTATAATTATATTTGAAACAACAAATAGATTTAGGTATACAAAGCATTTTGCAGAGTTACTGTCAATTAATCAGAGAGTATGCACTCTCTAGAAGGTAGTTCTTCCTGGTGTATTGCTGTTGTTGAGTTTATTTTCATCATCAATATCAATTTAATAAGAATTTATTAGCTATGTCATTTTTTTTTTTGAGACAGAGCCTCAAGCTATCCCCCTGGGTAGAGTGCCATGGCATCACAGCTCAGAGCAACCTCCAACTCCTGGGCTCAAGCGAGTCTCCTGCCTCCGCCTCCCAAGTAGCTAGGACCACAGGCGCCTGCCACAACGCCCGGCCATTTTTTGGT